>KE372750.1:61485-74628 GCA_000418225.1 Zizania latifolia | reverse complement strand
TCTAAATCCTCGAGTTAACTCCGGCCAGTTCTATTCATACGAGTTGTGCAACCATCGGGTCTTGAGTGCAGCGCTTCCCTGCCACTACAAATCACCCCCTCGGACCACCCCCGAGGAGGATTGTCCGACCACCTGTCGACAATGGGCGTAGAACCAGAGGGGCACGGCCGACAGGTAGCCTTCCTCCCATCCATGCTGCGGCCGCTGCCCTCGTCTGCCGCGTCGCCTCTTCGGCTTCCCCGTCCACGCCACCGGCCACGCTGGCCACGCCGCTCTCCATCGGCCTCTCGGCCTCACCGCCATGGACCTCTAGCTGCACCATCGGATTATTTCATGTTCCACGTGGCATTAATCCGGAGGAGTCTCCATGGTGAAGAGATTGAGGACCTCTCCACCAATTTTTTCCCTATTATACATTGTGTTAGTACTTACACATCTATCCAGTAAACATCTTCCTCTTTTTGTATATATCGGTGTGCTAACCAAACTTCCATCCCTATGAACCTCTGCATGATTCATGTGACCAGAGTGCTCTGAGTTTCTCAGGACAGTTGTGAGCTCATCATCTTCCCTAAGCCTGATGAAACGACCTTTGGACTTTGGAGGATTGTGTCTTCGACCTTATCAGTGATTGAAGCTATTTCTCTCAAGCTGATAATAATCTCCCTGCTAGCAGTTAGTCTCCCTTAGCCCTCAGGTATGTATGAGAATGCCCAAGGAATTATTGACACATGTTTTCTTTACCCTCACTTGCTAGATTGACATCTTCAGCCATCTATTTATATATTAAGAAAATTTCGTATATGCCACTGAAAGTTTATCGGTTTTCATATATGCTACTAAAAATTTATTGTTCTCATATATGCCAATGCTTTAATTTTTTGTGTCCATATATGCCACTGTCGTCAGTTTCAACGTTAGTTATTTTCTAAATACCAAAACTGCCATCAGCTCACAAAGCTAGCTAGCTTGCTTTGTTCTGGGTCGGTCTCAGTTGCGCTGGATTGAATGAGTGATTGATACGCGTGTGCCAGCTGCAGCGAGTATTAGTTGATCACGAAGCTTAAATCATCCTTGATTTTTAGTGAGATGGGGGCAATTCGGGCATTTAAAAAAACTAACATTGACTAACGTTGAAACTAACAGCAATGTCATATATGGGCATAAAAAATTAAAGCAGTGACATATATAGGAACAATAAATTTTTAATAGCATATATAAAAATCGGTAAACTTTCAGTGACATATATGTAATTTTCTCTTATATATTTAACGCATCTCCTCCAAGGATCTCAAGAGGAAGCAGTAGGTGAGCAAGATGACGGGTTTTGAGTTTTCAGTGGAATACAAACCCGGCTATACAAATACAGTGGTAGATGTCCTTTCTCGTCAACGGCTAGCCAAAGAGGATGCCCTTATGGCTACGTACGCTTGTTTTGCCCTTCTAAATCAGGTTCATCGTGAAGTGGTCACTGATTCATCCTTGTACAGTCTATGTGATTCCATTACATCTATCAGTTTTAGATGGATTAATTTTGTTTGACCAATGAGTGCATCTGCTAGGCTCTTCCCCCTTGCTGGACTAAGTACTTGCAGCTGCGCATTTTGTGGGTCATGAGGGTGTTCAATGCACACTCCCTAGGCTACGCATGGATTTTCATATCCCTACAACACATTTTCAATGCTCATTTTCTACAGTTGGGGCATCCTTATACAGCCAATTTGATAGCCAAAGGTGTACTTTGAAGGGGTTGTGTCAGGTATGCCAAGCTCTATTGTCAACAATCGCAATCCATTTTTTACTAGCAATTTTTGGAAGGAGTTGTTTCGCCTTGCTTATGTTGATCTAAACATGACATCAACCTTTCATCCGCAATCTGATGGACAATCTGAGGTAGTTAATAAGGCCATTATGGTGTACCTTTGTTGTTTTACGAGTGATCGTCCTCGTCAGTGGTTGTGTTGGCTCCCTTGGGCTAGATATTGCTATAATACAGCTTCCACTCTGCACTTCGCACTACTTTTAGGTTGGTATGTGTCTATGATCCTCCTAGCCTACGTACTTACAAGAAAGGTGAGGCCAGGGTTCTAGCAATGGAGCAAGCCCTATTGGATTGTGATATCTTTCTTCGGGATGCTCATGACCACCTTCTTCATGGTTAGGACATTATGAAGCTTTATTATGATAAGAACCATAGAGAGGTGGCTTATTAATGATCACCACGGTTGTGGTGTGTTTTTGTTGGCCTGATCTTTTGGTGAGTTAAGATAACTTTGATTAGAAGAAGATGACGTTGACGACCCGACTACAACCATACGAGACGTTTGTATTGCGCCTTAGTGATTGATACACCAACTACGCGAGTTGTTCGTGATCTAGCAAGAGCACGATCAACCTAACCACGAGGGTATGTTCCTGTAAGCAATCGAAGAACAAGCAAGAACAAGATAAAAGCAATCTGAATTGCAAATAAGAAATAAGCTCACAATACAAGGTTAGGGTCCTGTAATAAGAAATAGGTGGTCTAGCTAACACGCGTATTCTCAGAAAAGTAGCGGCATCTAACTTTAATCTAAACAAAACCCCTAGTTATTTTCTGCTGTGCTAAGGTGTATAAATAGGGGGAGGACGACCTATAGGGGTCCAGGTCGGTTACAAGTCAGTTTCTAACCCTAAGACACGTCCTTTATGAACTCAACTTGATACACAAATCATTGGGCCGAAATAGGATGAAACAACACCATTTATAAAACAGGTCTCTATGGTAAAACATGATTTGCGGCTAATTCCGATTAGATATGGACGTGAGGCTAGATTTATTTGAAAGTAGACCTGATAAGCTTTCTAGGCTATACTTAAACACCCGAATTGGAGTTGGGATGAAGTCATGGTGTCCGTCACAAATTAGTGCTGTTCTGTAGTCCGAATCTAAATCATTTTTATGTACCTTTTCCTAGTAGTTAAGTTGACGTGCATGAACACGAGTAATCAGACCAGTAATCTGTTCTTATAATGGTGTGAATTTATCAATAGTGTAGATGTCCTCATCAATAGGTATCATGGTCACATCATCCTCCCCTTCTTCACAGAAAACCGTCCTCGGTTTTAACTTGTGTAGCTCTTTACGTATAGCGTGATCTTGGTCATAAAATAGTGCACATGAAAAGATATGCAACAAACTTTTGTCATGCAATATCATAAATTCCTTAGAAAATAAGAGTAACATCTAATAGAACAAATGTACCAGATTGACAGGACGAACAACAAAGGATACTAATTCCACATACAATAGATTCTCTTTCAGCTTATTGTGCTCTCATTCTATAGAAGAAGGGTTCTCACATTGTGCATTTGTAAAAGTATATTTCAGCAACATGGAGCAATCCGGTCGCTCCCCTTCTTCAAAATCAACATGTTTTCATAAGTCCAAACAAGAGAAACTCGACGCAACATGATTAGCAATAATACTGCTCTGTAGCTTGCTATTTTCTCGCATATCTACAATAAGTTTTAAATCTGAACATATGTAAACTTTGTGCACCAAATAAACTCATGTATGACTATGTTTGTCAATAATACGAAAAGTAACATGTGAAGGACATGACAAATCAGACCTAGCATATAATTTCTGCTTTAAGCTATTGCGCTCACAAAGATTTTCAAATTCAATACAACCCCAAGTATTTAAAGAAGATAACAATTTAAATTCTTCATTCTTGTTAGCAATGTGAAAAAACATGTTTAAAATCAGCGCTTGAAGCATTAATAATAGAAACAACATGTTCTTTCATTAGTTGTGGCATGGATATAAGTAAAGTATTAACACACAACTCTTCTTTATCAAAAGGAGTATCAAGCAAATCATCTTGTAACAAAGAAATTTCAGCAAAAGATTCCACTAACGGATGCTTTATAATAGCATGAATAGTGGATAACTGTGTTTTATCAAGAGCGCACTCACCTTGATTAATTTCAGCATATATATTACCTTGCAAAACCTTCTCTAATGATGTAAGTGCATACTTGCTCTCTTTTTCCTGTTCAAGGTCAGTAGCACTAGGAGACACACCAAGAGGTGTCTCCTCTACAATGTTCTTATTTTTAATAGTAGCAAGGAAATCAGATTCTTTCAGTTTTGCTAAATCAATAGCAATCTGAATTTCAGCTCCACATGCAAGTTCAAACAATTGAGAGAGAGAATTATATGTTTTATAAACAAGCATTTCTTAAATTTCTTTGTTAAGCCCACGTAAAAACCTCTGTTATGTAGCTTCTTCGCACTCGTCTAAACCACAACGTAATAAACAATCATGCATATCATGATAGTATGAAGCAACGCTTCTGCTATCTTATTTTAAACATTGTAGTTTCTTAAACAGAATGTCAGCATAATATAAAGGAACATAAGCATCTCTCAAATATCGTTTAAGTCTTTCCAAGATTGAGGTACTTTATTATTCCTACAAAGAAGTTTCTAATCATATGAAGCACTTTTAATGAGGACACTAGAGGCAGCCATAACCTTTTGTTTCTCAGACATGTCATGCTTTCCAAATTCTCTATCTCCAGCTAGCTCCCATTGAATATATGCATGAGGATCATAATTTCCTTTAAAATAAGGTATTGTACATTTCATCCTAACTAGAACATCATCACATACCTCATATTTAGCATATTGATCCCTCCTCATGTATTGATGAAGATATCGATATTTCCTACAAAGAAGTTTCCAATCATATGAAGCACTTTTAATGAGGACACTAGAGACAGCCATCACCTTTTGTTTCTCAGACATGTCATGCTTTCCAAATTCTCTATCTCTAGCTAGCTCCCATTAAATATATGAATGAGGATCATAATTTCCTTTAAAATAAGGTATTGTACATTTGATCCTAACTAGAACATCATCACATACCTCATATTTAGCATATTGATCCCTCCTCATGTATCGATGAAGATATCGATATTGAGCTTCACTATATCCTATCTCTTTGTGTATCCCTGCCATGATCAATAGTAAATAAGAAACATACACAAAAAAATATGCACACTCCTATTAACTACAAGGTTGTTGAGGCACAAAAGTCACACTCGCTCAAGCCTGTATCAAGCTCCTACAAATTCTTACCAATGCAAACAGGAGGTGTCGTACTCCAACTTAACCACAAACACTACCACAGAGATTAGATGTATCAATGCCTTGACAAACACTTTGTTGTACAAGCTGTAGTTAGATCTGTGGAGCTATGGGATGGCTCAATTATATGGCAAAGGATGAACATAAACAGTGTTAGCCTCAGTGAGTTGAATAAACATTCAACGCTAGTACAGTGTTGGTCCTAGGTCCTACCAAGATAGAGACACAAGCCGACAACACAAAAGTGATCACGGATAAACCTAAAGTAGTCAATTGCGGATTTTTTCTTTTTCTCTCTAAACGTGATTCTTTTTTATCCCTTTCTTTGTCTAAATAGTGACTTTTCTTTTTTTGTTTTTTTCAGTCCGGCTTCTGGAAACATGCACTTGCATTTTTTTTCTCTGATTGAGTGCGGCTTTTTGGAAATATGCACTTGCCTTTTTTTATGCCTCTCTAACTTGGAAACTATTCTCTCTAGTGGAAAGAATGGATTAGGTGCGGTTTTTGTTTGAAGCACATGCCTTTTTTAACTTGGAAACAGAAGCCACCAGAAAATCAGACCTGCTATTTTGACTAAGGTTTCGACTCCAACAGAATTGGGTGACTTCAACCATGATGATCACGTGTAACGAACTCGAAACTCTATTCGTAGAAACTAAAACCAGCAACACGACACAACGAAGCAATTGTAAACTCAACAGACTGAAAACTAAGCAGTATAATCAAAGGCTCAAATTGTCTCGGATCAGGGAAAAAACTAATTCGCCTATTTGTTTTTTTGGTTTACTGGACTATAGAAAGAAAAAATCAGATCAAGGGATTTCTCACTGAGCAACCTGACGCTCTCAAACCACCTGATGATCACCACGGTTGTGGTGTGTTTTATTGGCCCGATCTTTCGGTGAGTTAAGATAACTTCGATTAGAAGGAGACGACGTTGACGACCTGACTACAACCGTACGAGACGTTTGTGTTGTGTCTTAGCAATCGATACACCAACTCAACGAGTTATTCATGATCTAGCAAGAGCACGATCAACCTAACCACGAGGATATGTTCTTGCAAGCAATCGAAGAACAAGTAAAAACAAGATAAAAACAATCTGAATTGTAAATAAGAAATAAGCTCACGATACAAGGTTGGGATCCTGTAACGAGAAACATGTGGTCTAACCAACACACGTATTCTCAGAAAAGTAGCAACATCTAACTTTAATCTAAACAAAACCCCCAGTTGTTTCCGGTTGTGCTAAGGCATATAAATAGGGGGGAGAATGACCTAGAGGGGTCTAGGTCGGTTACAAGTCGGTTTCTAACCCTAAGACGCGTCCTTTTTGGACTCAACTTGATACACAACCCATTGGGCCAAAATAGGATGAAGGAGCACCGTTTACAGAACAGGTCTCTGTAGTAAAATGTGATTTGCGGCTGATTCCAATCAGATATGGATGTGAGGTCAGATTTATTTGAAAGTAGACTTAATAAGCTTTTCAAGCTGTACTTACACACCTGGATTAGAGTTGGGATGAAGTCGTGGCAACCATCACAAATTGGTGTTGTTCTGTAGTCCAAATCTGAATCCCTATCCTGTTCCTTTTCCTAATAGTTGAATTGATGTGCACGAGCGTGAGTAATCGGACCAGTAATCTGTTCTTATAACAGTATGAATGTATCAATAGTATAGATGTCCTCATCAATAGGTATCATGGTCACATCACTTATGGTGTTGGTTATTGGGTTTGAGTTCGGTTGCTGCATTGATCCGCTACTTCTAGATATTCCAAAGGGAAGTTGGTGTCAAGTTTCTATGGGACACATTAGGCTAAAGCTCACATTGGTGATGTGGTGTATCAGCGTCGGATGCTGAGATTCATAATGTGTTCCACATTGGAATTCTCAAAAAGTATCATAGACCGACTCAAGTTGCACTTCCTCCCTTGCCAACAATGCTCCATGGTCGAGTTCTCCCTATCTGCATTTGCCTGTTAAAATGATCCAAAAATGTCAAGCTTGTGACATAGTGTTAGAAAAAGCGATCGATTAGTCGATTAATTGGCCAATTAACTTGTGATCGGCACATCACTAGTTAATTTATTGCATAATCGGCCAAGAAATCAGTTAGCAGATTAATCAGATGATCAACATGATTCATCAACCGGTCAACGCAATTAATCGGCTGATCAATGTGATTAGTCAGCTAGTCAACCCAATTAATCGGGTTGACCACCAATTAACCGTGGTCAACCAATATGAAAACACTGTTTGCTAGGGTTTTCTCCAAATTCGCCTTTCATGTTTCCGCTTCAAGCACTCTAGCCACTAGCACCCTTCGAGATTCCCTCGCCATCGTTGCCGCAATCATCACCGCTACCTACCTACACGCCCTCTCTAGACTTGAGTGAGAGTGTGAAATGTGAAGTCTTCACTCTCGAAGGCTACTGTGAAAGTATAAATGGTTCAAATTGGAAACAACCTTCTCAAGATCATATACATGTTTACATAAGTATTTAATGCCAACTGATTTATTTAGTTAATCCTCGATTAACTGATTAATCCCTACACCTCAATCAGCTACCGATAACCAATTTTTTTGACACTATTATGATGTGTGGTAAGTGTTGGTTCAATAGGAGGGTCACCCTGCAAGTGATGTGACCTAGGAAGATGTTAATGTGTTCAAGGCTTATTATCTAGATTTTCAGCTTGAGGACAAGCAGTTTATCTAGCAGGGAATAGATGTTGTGTGGGGAAAACATTGTAGCCATTGGAATAAGCAGTGTTATAAAAATCAGGACAAGGCGTTGCCAAGGCGGCAAAAACACGCTAGGTGGTGCATTCCCGCCACGATTCGACGCACGATGGCAAGCTTAGCACCTAGGCGATCAACTGTGACGTCTAGGCATAGCACCGCTGAGCCATCTAGGCGGTGCATGCAAGATTGGATAACCCAATAAGGTGATGCGGTAGAGAGCGGGAGAAGAGGATTAGAGTGGGTGGCAGATGGTGGGATGACAAGCAGAGAGCTAGCCAGCTAGGGTTACCGTCACCACCACCTTGTGCTCGCTGCCCGCCACCTTGTGCGTCGTCTGGTTGTCCCACCGACACCATCCGATAGCCCGACGTCCTCTCCGTGCACCGGCGCGTGCCCATAGCAGTGCTCCCTCAGTCCCTCCCTGCGCTGGGTGGCTGCAGCCTATAGCAGGTCTAGCCGACAGTCGTCCATGCCTCCACGGTACAGCCATCTAGGTCTACATCTCGGTTACTCAGTGTCTTAGTTAAACTTGTAGTTTGTACTCAGCATCAAGCCATCAAGGCAGTGAACATCTTTCTTGCTGGAATACATTTCGTATCAGTTTTTGCTAGGGAGTTTTGATTGAGTAGCAGTAGCTGAAGGTTGGCAGCGACACTGCCTGGGGTAAGCTGGGCTTTGGACATAATAATACATATAATAATTGCTATGCATATAATAATACAAGTATAATAATGATCTATTCCAAATGATAATACATTAATACATGGCACTGTTCTTTATGTTGGTGTGCTCAAACTTTGCTAAAACATATGTTTTGATCACTGTTTTTGGTTAAACATGTAGTCTTCCTATTGAAAACAATGCTGACTTGTTGAGTTGGGCCGAAACCTAAGCGCCGCCTAGACGCCAGGGCAACGCCCAACTAACACCTAGTGCCTTCAATAAGAGAGGGCTAAGTTTATACTTTAATTGATAAGAGTGATCATACTAGGAATAAGAGATAAGTTTAGAATATAAGAGTTGGAGTCAGTTCAGGAGGTTGTTTCAGAGTAGATTTAGGAGTCATAGTTGCATTGTTAAGGTTGTGCTATACATATCTGAAGGTTTTGTCAAGGATCAATTCAAGGAATATGTAACGCCCTGCCCCGTATGAACTTTGTCGTACCGAGACGAGAGGCTACATTTTGAAACAACTCAACATCGTTGCCGACATTTCATTATTTCAACGGTAGTTTTGAGACAAGCTTGATTAAACTATTACATTGATATTTTACAAAAATCGTATAAGGCATACCTCGCGGCACAAATCAGACATATCAGCAGCGGAAGTCTTAAGCGGTCTACCTAATACTAATTAACTCCTTATTGGGAACTAGGAGCGAAAACCCTATTCTTCTCCTACGTCTTCATCCTCAAAGTCTCCTTTTGGAATGGCGTCAAAAGACTCCTCTCCTAGACCTTCAAATTATGGGGGAAAAGCAAGGGGGGTGAGTACATACGTACTCAGCAAGTCTTAAAAATATTTATAGATGAGTTGGTACAAGGACGGCTTAGAGTTATAAAAATATGCAAGTTTTTAAATACTAAGTGTACCATATCCAATGGTTGAGGTCCAAACCTACATCTTACCCTAAGTGATAATAATTGATATTCAAAAACTTAAGGCAAACCACTAATTTCTCCTTCTCCAAACTTTCCATAACAATTTTTCAAAATCCTTTTTAATCACCCTTCACTTTTCTATCATGGGATTGCTTTGCAACAAATCTCCAATGAAATCATCAAATCACCACATCACCATTCTCAATTACCTTTATTTTTCCTCGGTACTAGTCTACCTCTCCATCAAGTAGATTTTTCCCGCTTACCAAAACATGTTTCATCTCTCAACCTAGGGTTGAACCTCACCCTCTCGCTATGAAGCCATTCGACTTCCCGAGCTACACAAGCTCGTTCCCAACCACAAAGGCTGACCATACACCCCGAGGGTGTACTCTGGTAACGCTTTCCAACCCACAACTCATTTTATTGTTCAAAACCAAAGCCAAAGACTACACATGGACACGACTGTTTGAACAGTTTATACTTCAACTAAAGGTATACATTTTACCCTCACGACACGAGCTTACTCCTGCTACCGCGCTAGTAGATGGGATTCGTGACAAGGTCTTTCTAAAGCTGACCTAGGATAACCTATTACCACATAGACGGGTCCCTCTCGATCAAGGATCAGGCAGCCTCAGCTCCTTCTCCCCTGAAATCCCGCGGGTGCTCAGACTCCCTTACTCCTTCTCCCTTCCTCCTTCATCTCCAACAATTCATCACAAAAAAATCACGTCCGAGTAGGACTTCATAAACCAATGAGACACTCCAATGATTTAAATCTATTAGTAATCAAGTGATCCTAAGTCCAATAAGTACTTAACTAGGGACACCCCATAATGTCTGTAGGGTTACATGTTGGTGTGCATGATGTTTTTCTCAAGGAATTGATCCTTATGTGCCACTCAAAGCCAGGCCTCGAAAGACGACGACGACTCATGGCAATTTTTACCCAAAACACTCCTTTTTCATTTTCTTTTAACACAACCAGTACTTGGTACCATTTTCTCTTTCGAAACCTATTTTATCCTACACGATTCATTCATTTCAATGATTGTATTTGATATGAAATAAAAGATAAAAAGTTAATTGCGTATAACCCACATCACAATACTAGGAAGGGGTTATACCAATCTTTGTGATTACAAGGTTTATAAGGTTATCAACATACAAAGGAAGGATAGTGTGACAAGTTTTAGGTTTTAGTTGACGTAATCGCGATCGGCGATCGGCGATAATTTTGAATGTATGTGCAAGTGTATCATAAACATGTATTTGTACAAAAGTAATTTAGCAATCATAG
Source organism: Zizania latifolia (assembly GCA_000418225.1). Lineage (NCBI taxonomy): Eukaryota > Viridiplantae > Streptophyta > Magnoliopsida > Poales > Poaceae > Zizania > Zizania latifolia. Next base: position 63,835 of record KE372750.1, on the reverse strand, counting down.
GAGCAAGCATAATCAAAATAAGACTTGCCTTAGTCTCGATAGTATTCCGGGTCTTCAGGGTCGAAATCCTGCGGGTCTTCGGGATCGACAACAACGGTATAAATAACAATACATAAATAAAACAAACAGTAAAATTTTATGAAAATAATTTTATTCTATACTAAATTAAAGTTTAGAATTTTAGAAATTTTTATAAACTTGAACGGCACTAATCGGAGCTAAAACGAATTTTCTAGAATTATTTGAATATTTTTTGATTTTTAAAATGGAAAATGGCACTTTTTGATACTGTACTAGCAGGCTGGCCTGTTTTTATTTTCAGAAAAATAGAAAATGCGACTGTCATATTTGGGCTGGCAGAATCGGCCTAGGATGTGCAGAATGGCGAATTTTTTTTTAAAATAATACATTTTTTAAAAATAAATTTCAAATTTGGTACACCGATTTGAAAAATTATAAATTTGACCTTCTGTCGGCACTTCAAGTGCCGATCTCGGCCGATTAGCCCTTGATAAGCCGATCTAGGCCGATCGGACGACGTCCATGTCCTGTCAGTGGTTCATCTGCCGATCTAGGCCGATTCGGCCTAGATTGACATACCATGTGCCGATATAGGCTAGTCAGCCTAGATCGGTACATGGTCTATCGATCTAGGATAAACTGGCCTAAATCACCGAATAAACTAATTATAATGTCCTATAACATGTTACAATCAACCTATCTAGCTCAGTTGACAGAGCGCAATGCTTTAAACCTTTTGGTTGTGGGTTCGAGCCCCACGGGGGCCGAATATTTTTTTTAAAATTTGCTAAGGATTGCTTGTGGTAATGTTATAAAAAAACTATAAAATCTGTCCACCATAGGGCTCGAACCCACAACCTTAGGTGTAAGAACCTTACGAACTGCCAAATGAGCTAGACAGGTTGATTGAAAAATGTTACAGGATATTATAATTGGTTCATCCGGCTATTTAGGTCGATTTGTCCTAGATCGGCAGATAAACCACTGACAGGACATGGACACCACCCGATCTAGGTCTAGATCGGTCGATCAAGTGCCGATCTAGGGCCAATCGACCTAAATCGGCACTTGAAGTGCCGACAGAAGGCCAAATTTATAATTTTTCAAATTCGTATACCAAATTTGAAATTTGTTTTAAAAAATATATTATTTCAAAAAAAGCGCAGCAGTAGCACGTGAGCGCACGCGCGCGGCAACAGCGGCGGCTTGCCTGGCGCGAGGCTGATGCGCGAGCCCGGCTGGCAGTGCCAGGGAGCGGGCGGCTTCAGCTGGCTTGGCGTGTGGGCCCAACGGCAGCGACAGCAGGCGCGTGGCTGCGGCGCTGGCGCGCACGTGGACTGTGGGAGAGCTCTGGAAAAACGGGAGCGTGGCTGCGGCGCTGGCGCGCAAGCCCACATGGCAGCGACGGGCAGGGCAGAAAACAGCGACCGGCCGGAGGTTGAAGACTACGTCGACGGCTGAAATTTCTTCAGGCCCGATCTCCTTCGTTTTAACTCGGATCGCCACACAATTTTACCAGTGGGTTAGTATAGGTGGTCTGCATCTATTTAACGGTCAGATCGTCGAACGGAGCTTTGGACACGCGATTTAACTGCACGAAACCGAGGCTCTGTTCGCTAGGGAAAATGACGACGGCGACACTCCGGCGAACAAAGAGGACATTTTTCACCGAATTAGGGGCATTATAAGACATATAGTGCGGTCGAATGAAGCTAAAAGCGCTTGGGTTGGGCTAGCGACGGCGAAACGAAAGGGAAAAAGGGAAAAAGTGTCGCCAGCGATCTACAGGTCACTACCGGCCAAGCTAGCTACTGGAATACGATGTACTAGGTATGAATTTACTGCTATGACGAGGAATTGCGAAATGATGTTACCTCGGGCGAGATCGAAGCGGAGTGGCGTGTGACGACGTCGAATTGGGGATTCCGGCGAGGCTCGAAGAAACAGCCGAATAGCTGCGAGAATGGAACCGGTGAGTTCACTAGGTCACGTTTTGTGCTGAGGTTCACGAAAAGGAGCAACGGAGGGGAACAATTTAGAAGCTTACCGTGGGTGGCGACAAATGAGGTCCGGTAAAACTCGGGCGCTGGGCTCTGGCTAGGGCGGAGGAGATGAGAGAGGGCTCGAGGAACAGCTAGCGTCCAACGGCCGAGGTCTCGGTGCTCTTAATCGTGTGGAGGAGCGGTACAGCTAGGGTGGACACGTGCGGTGCAGGCACAGCGCATGACGATCGCGTGGGGCTGGGAAGGGCCAAACCGACACATGAGCGACGAAAACGGTGGCGCGGCGAGCTGTAGGGTGACGCGTTGGCTGCTTTCGTGGCGCGTGC
>KE372750.1:32370-61445 GCA_000418225.1 Zizania latifolia | reverse complement strand
TGAAAATTGGGGTGTGATAGAATAATAATAGTCTATTTTCTCATCTAATTTCTCTACTGACTCATCCCCTTCCTGGTTAGGGTTCCTAACATCCAGGAACCCAAGACCTTAACATTAATGAAAGATTCAATTGCTAATTTTATGACATTCAGTAATATTTAATTCAACAACAAAATCCTGTGTAGGTAACACTAACCATTAAATTTGAAAGTATTTCTGGAATGGTATTCACATGGGTTAGATAAGTCTGATCTCTCTTCTTCAGCACCTTGAAAATGGCATGAAGTGTAGCATAAGGTCATAGCCATGTTATCCAGAACAATAGAGCATGCACAATATAATGGTGTCCTGGAAGATTGCTAAACATATATAGAATCTGCATGTGTGGATTCCTTTAACACAACAATGAACGATCACCAATAGTCACCGCAGGAGCATTTTCCCTCCTCAAAATGATGAAAGCGATTGATATCCCTCACAATGATTTCTCGTTGAACTATTTTAGATATCACTTTAAATGTGGTATGACAATCCAAGCAAGAACGCAAATTCTTCAGTATCATAATTGGATGCCCAGGAGATGTCATTACAAGGCCATATGCTAAAGCCAGCCTCTCACTATGCACCCAGAGCATGCGAGCCTTTTGTGCCTCATCTACATCATGCAACACAACATTGATGTCAGGAACATAACCTTCCCTAGTAGTTTTTACATTCAACCATTCCAGCATTGCATTTATCACCCGCATATCTGGATGGTCCACCAATCCCACTGAAAAGGAATGAACTTCACCTTTGATCTCAACCCAACTAAGACCAGGTACCTTCCTTATACCAATATTCCTCATTGATTTCCTTAGAAGGGCAACTTGATCCAAACTTCCAGCTGCAGAATACATATTTGATAGTAAGATATAGGTTGTCTCGTCTTGTGGTTCAATCTCAAGTACCTTTTCTGCAGAAAATCTTCCCAGAGCAACATTCTTATGGACTATACAAGAGCTAAGCAATGCATGCCAAACCATAGCAGTTGGTGCTGAAGGAATATCTCCAATGAACTTTAGAGCATCGTTCAGATGGCCAGCTCGTCCTAGAAGCCTAACAATGCATGTGTAATGCTCCATAGATGGTTTGATGCTATGATCAATCCTCATAGATTCAAATAGTGACAATCCTTGACTTACTAATCCTGTGCTACTGCAGACAGATAGCAGAGCAACAAAGGTAATATCATTGGCTTCAATATTGCTTTTATTCATCTGGTCAAAAAGTTCTAGAGCGTCAGTGGCTTGTCCATGAAGTGCGTATCCAGAGATCATGGTATTCCATGAAATTACATCACATTCTTTTAAAGTTTGAAATATCTTGCGAGCATCCCTAATGTATCCACACTTAGCATATGTATCAATCAGTGAATTGCTAATGACAGTGTCATTATTGAATGTGGATTTCTCAATCAAACAGTGAATCTGACCAGCGTGTTTTATTGATGCTGTACTCGCACAGGCATGGAGCACACTGGAGTATGTAACTTGAGTTGAAGGCATCTGAGCAGCTCGCATCTCACGGAATACACTCAATGCATCTTCTCCAAAACCAGACTGACTGTAGCCAACAACAATTGTGTTCCAGCTTACCTCATTAGCTTCTCGCAACAATGAGAAGATCTTAAGTGAGCTTTCCATGTCGCTGCACTTGGCATAGAGATCCATTAGGGCATTTCCAACAAAAAGCTCGGACTCATGGCCTATCTTTATAGCATGGTTATGAATTTGTTTGCCGAGATCCAACTGAACCATATTAGTGCAAGCTTGCAGAACACTAGAAAGACTATATTCATTGGGCAGCGTGGAAGACCGCATCATTCTGAGGAATAGCTCAAAGGCTTGTTCATTCTGATTGCTCTGTGCATACCGGGATATCATAAAACTCAAAAGTATCACATCATCATAGGGAACCATCTCAAAGGCCAAGCGTGCATCCTTAATATCCCCACATTTGGCATACATATCAAGCAAAGCACCACCAACATGAGGCTCCGTGTCGTAGAGGGTTTTTACGGCGCAACCATGGATGCCCTTGCCTAGCACAACTGATGGCAGGCAAACTGCAGCTCTCAGCACACTGGTAAGCGCGAAAGGGTTAGGCTTATAACCTGCCACCCTCATCTTGGAAAAGATCCGAAATGCGTTGCCTGGACAATCATTCTCAGAATAGCAAGAAACCATTGCAGTCCAAACAACAGCATCCTTACCCAAGATCCCATTATAAACGTGTTCTGCATCACTGATAAGCCCACACGAGGAGTAGGCATCGATCAGTGATGAACCAACGAAGGCATTCCGATCATGGCCCAGCTTCCACGCACAAGCGTGCACACCCGCGGCAAGCCAGGGCGCCTCGCTGGCAATAGACAGCTTCAACATCGCACTGAGCACGAAATGGTTCACTTCGTGCCCCTCCCACCGCAGCCTCCTGAACAGCGCCGCGGCCTCCTCAAACTCGCCGCGCTGCGCGTGGGCCTGGACGAGAGTGACGAAGGACACCATGTTCCGTTCAGCCATTCCGTCGAACACCCTGCGCGCGCTGGCGAAGGGCCCGAGCTTCCCGTACATGTTGAGCAGGACGTTGGCGCAGACGAGGTCCAGCTGCTCCACCCCGCCGCGCCGCACGACATGGCCGTGCGCGGCGCGGCCGCCGCGGGCATCGCCGCGCGCGATGCAGCCCTGTAGCAGCCTGGCGCATGCGAAGGAGTCGACCCCGGGGAGGACGGCGAGAGAGGTGAGCTCGTCCTCCAGCCACTGCAGCGCTGCACTGGCTGCAAGTCCACGGTTGGGTGGGGCAACGGGGCAGCAGAAGGTGGGAAGGAGGAGGAAGAAGCGGCGGTTCAGTGGTCGGATCATCCATCCACTCAGCCGCATTCCACCTTGGAGACGGCTGCCTGCCGGCCTAGCCCCCCTCCCTCCGAGCAGTCGACCGTCCACTTCTAGTAAAAAAAATTTTAAAAATAAAACACCAAGCTTCACACAGACACACACACATATATATATATATATATTTCTCGGTGTTTTTATTTTTTAAAAATATTATTATTAGCTTTTTAAGTAATTTGATGGTTAAGTAATATGCGTATCATTTGATAAATTTAGACGGTGTTTGCTTGGTTTGGTTGATTGTATTAAAGCCATCTAAGATGGTTCGATATAGCTTTGAAAAACGAGAATGGTTGGTTGATTGTATTGTATGGAGCCGTCTAGGATCAGTTGGTTCAGATTTTCGGAATATTTCTTCTAGATGCTGAATCATTCTATACGAAAAAAACAAGCGAACGACGTCGTACGGGTACTATTAACTACGCTAATTTTTTATGATTAGTTGAGATTAGTGGTTATTAAAGATTTTTATCTAAAAATAATTATAATTAGATGTTATTAGTCATAACTAGTTATTATTATGGGTATTTTGTAATGAATAGTGATAGCTTAAGTTATCATTAACGATAATTTCTAAAGATTAATACTAATTTGCATAATTTATTAAGAGTTACAAATATAAAAATTATTATTACAAAAAATTAATTAAGCTACACATAGTATTTTCTAAGCAATTAAACGCATGTGTACCATCCCGTAAAGCCAACCAAAGATATTCATGTATCATCCCATACATATAACTAAACAATTTACCAGTATCGTTTCATCTATGACTATCTCATTCTGAATCGATCTATCTAGAACGATCACATACCATTCAACTTCATACCATGAATCAAATACTACCTAATTATTAAAGCTGATTTAAATGCCCCAAGGACCTGTTTAGATCCTAGAAATTGGGCCTAGAAATGAAGAATTGTAATATAATTCTATGAGATGGGTTGTTTGGACCACCTTGGATTTATAATCATCAAAGTCCAACTAGAATTTAATCTGGATTTCACATCTATATCCAATTCCTCTCAAAAAAAAGAATCGACCTGAATTGCCTCATCCTCCTCGCCGTCTCGCGCATCGCCTCAGCCGTTGCCGCTCGAGCGAGACTCCGCGTGCCGCGTGCATGAGGGGCGAGTTCGCCTCCTGCCCCGCTATTCTCCAGGAGTTCAAGGTGCACGCACGGCCTCCACCTTGGTTGATCTCATTTCCGTCGAGGAGATTTTTTTGTCTAGGGATGGAACTTCGTGATGGGGCCGCCACGCCAACTGCGCCATGGGCCACCAATGGCCACCGTCACTGCTCCCGCTCCCCTTCCTCCACCTTTCCCTGGCGAAGCACCCCCGCTGCCGGCCCCTGCTTCCGAGTGCGCCATGCTCCTCCCACTCCCCACCGTCGCTGCCTCCGCCTCGCCCCCTGCATGGTGGGGATCGATGCGACCGCTCGTGCCTCCTCCTGCGTCTCTACGTGGTCGCCTTCCTTGATCTAACGCTTGGCTATGTGTGCGCTGTTGCAGTTGTGGATGACTCCAAGGAGGGGATCAAATACTTTTGTAGGGCTAAATTTTTCTTCACTTCTTCACATAAATTTGCGGTATATCTTTCTTTCTTGATTTTAGGTGCTCCTCACAAAGTTTACCAGCCTTCCACCATCATTTGAGAAGACACCAAACGCAGCCCAGGAGCTGAAAATCACACGTAAGTTTTGTAGCACTTTGTTTAGGAGAAATTATACTCTTGCACTTTTGTAGTGAATCATATATGCACGTGATCATCTGAACTGGGCATTGTGAACCATTAAACTGAAGATAACTTTCTTTAACTTATTTGTATTTTCACTTCACCTAATGTCAAAAAACTGTCTTAAATATGCATTGTAGATGTCAAATATGTCTGTTAATTTGAATTTGAACACAAATTATGGGGAAATAAGGAGAAGGAGATGGAAGAGAAGGAAGAGAGTAGCTATTGGTTTTGTTACTGCATTCATGAGCATAGTAGCAGATTTGTATCGTCAAAAAAGACCTAGACAGCTTACTTATGTAGATGAAGAGCATGTGACAAACATTAGGGTCAAACAACAAGTGTTGCGAGACATTTATTAGGGTTCTAATGTCCATTGTTATGATAGTCTACGTTTGACTAAGAGGTCATTTTCAGATTTATGTTCCATCTTACGCGAAAGAGGTGGTTTGTGTGATACTTTGAATATGAAGGTAGAATAATCAGTAGCATTATTTTTACTCATATTGGATCATGGTACAAAGATGAGGCTAATTCGTAGCTCATATGGTTGGTCACTGGAGACAATTAATCGGCATTTTAATGTGATCTTGAGAGCTATTCTATAATTGTCCAATGAATTTATAAAATTACCCGACCCTTCAATTGAGCAACCTGAGGAAGCCAAGTGGAGAGGGTTCAAAGATTGTCTTGGAGCACTAGATGGCACACATATTGAGGTTCTTGTACCATTGGCTGATCAAGGAAGATATAGGAATAGGAAACAAAAGGTAACAACCAATGTTTTGGGGGTTTGCGATCGTCGTATGAAGTTTGCCTATGTCTTAGCAGGATGGGAAGGATCAGCATCGGACTCACGTGTGCTACGTGATGCAATGACTAGATAAGATGGCTTTGCTGTTCCAAATGAAAAGTACTACCTAATAGATGATAGATATACAAATTGTCCTGATTTCCTGGCTCCATATTGATCGACATGTTATCACTTGAATGAGTGGGCGTCTCAGGGAAATAACCCATCTACTCCAAAAGAGCTTTTTAACTTGCGTCATGCTTCAGCTAGGAATGTCATAGAGAGAGTATTTGGTCTCTTAAAAATAAGATGGGCTATTCTACGGAACAATTCATTTTTTGACATACAAACTCAGGTATCTTGTAGTCTAGATTCCTAACCTATATACCTTTATCTTAAGTATTGTATTAATAAGTCATACTACCTTTTCGTAGATCCGCATCATCAATGCTTGTTGCATATTGCATAACTTTCTATGTGATAGGAAAAAGACATGGATAACATTCTATTGCTTCAAGTGGATAGTGCGATATCTATTGCATATGATGAGAATCAAGAAGAGCTGAATATGATTAGAAATGTTCAATTATCGATTGATTGGAACAATTTTAGGGATGCTAAAGCTAACCAAATGTTTGCCGAGTACCAAACAAGACGAGGCTAGCAATTTTGAGTTATAAATTCTATATGTATGTGCAAACTAATTTCTTTGTTACTTTAAAATTTACTTATTTCTCACTCACCTTTAATGGTTAGTTTACAATTTTCTTTACAATTGTTTGATGTAGGCTATGGATAAGGTAAAAAATCTGGTAGACGGTACACTTCTTGGAGAAATGTTGGGGATGTGATCCCCGAGTGCCTCATGTTTGGGCTTATCAGTCCGAACCAAGGGCAGGCCAAGACCAGCATTGACTGTCCAGTACGACCCATGGAGAGGGGTTCAACATCGATAAGGAAGGTTGAGTCCTTATCGAGTAGTCGAGCTCCAGATATAGAATCAAGAAATTTATCTGTATTAGAATCCTTGTAATTAGAGATCTAGCTGTTGGGTTATGAGGAGGCTACGCTAGCGCTTAATTTCAAAAATTTACCCCGTTAGCCTAGGAACCATGCGTGTAATGGGGTCATGGATCGTTACCTTCAGCCTCGAGACGCGCTCGGGCAGCGAAAGTAGAGTCAATGAAGCGCGTCCTCGAGCTGCTCCTCCCGGCTTCGTTCGTTCGTCGGTGATCCGGCAATGAAGACGACGCGATCCTACGATCCGACGATCTCCACGGAAAGAAGACGAGCACCACTATTGGAGTAGTGCCTCTACGGTATCCACACGTCCGGGGACAGGATCACCTCGTGCCGGCGTGCTAGCACCACTCGCGAGATCCGGGGAGATCGATCACAACACTTGCAATCAAGGAGAGAAGAGAGGTGGCGGTTAGGGTTCACAGCGAGGAGCAACAGCAGCAACAACCTTTTTGTGCTAGCCCCTCCTCTCTTTATATAGTGCCCTATCACGGGCCTTTAATTTATATTAAAGCCCAATAGATCTAATCTGTTCGCCTGGATCAGAACTTCTGGTTCTAACCGGAACTTCCAAAAATAACCTTTTGTACCGAATTTATTTTGACCCGGAACTTTCGGTTCGTCTAGGTAGGCCCAGAACTTCCGACTCCTCCAGAAACCAAAACTGGGGCTGGCCCGGAACTTCCGACCCTAGGCCAGAACTTCTAGTTCCCCAGAATTCTCTTGGGCACAATTCTATCACTAGCACCCTAGTTTGGTAGGTAATCCTAGATCAACTCGGGATAGAGTCTTAGGTTATTGGGTTTGTCTCCTGAGTATATAAAGGAGACGAGGCACCCCAGAGGCATCTATTCATCTCATCTAGTTATCTAGCTCCATCATATTTTTCTTACTTTTGACGCCTTAAGCCTCCATAGCTTAATTACGTCGTATTGTAAGATCCACCATCATATTATACACCAAAGCACTGGACGTAGGGCCATTGTCCTCTAGGAGGCCTGAACTAGTATAAACATTGGCTCTTATATTCTAGAGTCGACCATCAAGTTCAAAGGCGATGCGCTTCCCTTACGCACATCTAATCACCACCTTGGGTACCCCCTTGGATGGACTGCTCGGTGATTCACCGACAGTTGGTGGGTCAGGTAGGGGGTCGCGTCGCTTTCACCAGAATTCGATGGCATCGCCACGTTAACTCTCCTCCAAGCCCAGGACGACGCTTGTCTTGTGCAACACAACATACGTCGCTGATTCACTCGGGAGGCTGATCTCTTTCTATTCGGTCCTAACCCTCGAGCGGTCGTCGGGCCGGAGTCTCGACCCCTTTCTCCTGCCGAAGGAAGAGCAGGCCACCGAGCGTCTGGCCAACACTCTATAGGTGTTGGCTCTGGGTCAGCTCCCTGATCAGGTGGCTGACCAAGTCATCCGACGCCTCTACCAGAGCTCCAAGGAATCGCCTCCCCGATGCTCCCATCATCAAGAGGATTTTTCCGAGCATGCCAGAGGTCGCCTCATTGGACGGCTTACTAGGACATGATTTAGATCCACCGACGACCATGCTATGACCCCCAGATCTAGCCTATCCCGTCGTACCGAGTCGACGAGACTACGGTGCAGAATTTCTAGGAAGAACGATTAGGGGCCTCGAAAAGATGGTCGGAGATTCAAGCGCTCGAAGAAGGACTGGTGTAATGGTACCAGGAACCAGAGGGACAGCACCGAAGATAGACCACACAGATGCCAGACCCAAAAGAGGGTATGGTGTAAAAAGACCAGCGAGGATGTCATGATACATGAAGAGTAGCAGGCCGAAGTCGAGAAGACGGAGGACTAGCGGGGTGACATCGAGCCAAGTCGGCTTCGAAAGAGGAACCTCAGTCTAACACCACCTCGAATTTTGCCGAAGGTAACAAATGCCGTCATGATCTAACTCCTCCCTTTTTTCAGCTATGTACTCTTCGCCTTATATGAAATAAAGTTCAAGTTTTTCATTAAGAGGAATCATGTTATTTACCTTCATTGACAACAATCGCTAGGCTCGAGCCCTTTTTAGGTCAATGCGAAACATCGCCCGTCTAGCTCAAATGGTTGTGCCCCTATGGATTTGCTTTGGGTTTGGCATTAACAACCGCGTGGATAAAAAAGAGTTGGCGTTTGTGCCCTCTTGGCGTCCGACCATTAGCTAAGACCCTCAGGGGCTCGAGTCCTAAGCCACAACTTCAAGTCTCGGTGGGCTCCAGAAATCGTGATGTTTGATGTTAGGATCGGCGCGTAAGCGATATTAGTTCCCTGTGCCCGAGACTATTTAGCTATACCGGGGGCTCGAGATCTCACCTCGAGCACACAAAGGACTTAGTAAATATCACAACCCACAAGAACCCTGAGGACTTGTCCGGCCTAATGTCGGTAGGCACGTGTGTAGCCTAAGGGCCACGCACCAAGTACTATATGGCCTAAAGTTCCTCGGAGTAAAAGCGAAAGTAGGACTTAAAAAATTGCAAATGGCAGAAGACTAATCTTCACTTCACAAAAAGAAGCCAAGAGTTTTTAAGCATGAGTCTTATACTAATCACTCCCAACATTTATGCAGATCATAATACAACTACTCCCCGGGGGATGACGCAGCCAGACCCTAGGCTTTGGGGGACGCCACTACAGCTGTAGGATCCTCGAGAGGAGGCAGGAACTGAAGGTCTTCAGCGATGGCAGCGGCGACACCCTCCACCTCTTGTCGGAACAATATGGCCTAGTCCTCAGTCATCTCGGTGGGCAGTCCGTGCTCTAGCTGCCAAAGATCTACTGATGAGAAGTGGACCTGGACGTAAACCAAGGCCTGTTCGGCCCCAGTTCTCACCGCCTCATCAACAAGGAGGCGAAGCTAGGTCTCAAACCCATCAAGCTTCTCCTGGAACTCCGCATCGACGTCCTCGACTAGAAGCGAGTACGCACATTCGATGACACATGAACCTTGATCGCCTCCTCCTCGAGCTCCCTGATGTGGGCGTGGTCCCAATCGCGCCTCCCTGTGACCAGAAGATCGATAAGGACTAAGTCTAAGAAATTAAACACAAAGGTCTAGAAGCTGGTCACCCGAGAAAGGCTTACTTTGATATTAGTGGCGGATGAGTCCGCTGCCTCCTTCGCCACATCGAGGGCCCACCGGGTAGACCTCTCAGCTTTCCTTGCCTCCTCAGCCATGGTCCGCGAAGCCACCGCCTAACAATCAGCCTCCTCTGCCATCTGGGTGGCATTGTTGGCCGTCACCACTGCACCGACCGCTGAAGTCTCCGCCATAGCAGCTCGATGAGATAGCTCAGTATTCTAAGCCAAGAGATTATCATGCTCACGATGGAGCGACTTGACCTCGGCCTCGAGGGGCGCCATGCAGCTTGCGTCTGGCGCATACTGTGCTCAGAAAACCTGTAGGGCACAAAACGATTGTCAAAACAAATACACGACCCAAGGAAAGATTAGCTAAAGGGGAAAGTAGACTTACATCGGTGAGCTACGATAGAAGGACAGCAATAGCCCAAGGCATCGGGTCTTGGGTTGGCTCAGGCGCTGCGACCCCCACGTTAGGGGTCCCTGATTCGACACCCACCTCGAGGTCATGCACCATCATTGGGGCCAGGAGCTGGGTGGCCGGAGCAGCTCCCCCCAAGAGATCGACGCCCTCCACCTCGAGCACCGCACCCAGCATGCCACCATCCTCAACTACCGCTCCCTCCATCGGGGGAACAACGACCTCCTCGACGGCCAACCCATCTATTAAAGGATTGACCGTTATCACCTCCGACGCCGTAGAAGCGTCCTCGCCGCCTGGGGCCAAGGCCAACACTGCCTCTAGACCCATGGCTCTCACACCAGTGGGAGCCACACCGCCTTCCTCGAGCGCCGTAGCTGCTGGCACCTCAGCCTACCCGACGCCCAACGTACCGGTCTCCACGGCTGAAGCCGGCAGTGATTGATCCACCGATGGCCCTAGAGGGAGATCAACCCTGGCTACCCTACAAGCCAAAATACACGAAGGTCAGCTACAGAGCAGAAGCAGCGACACACATATACATAGGCACTGGCCCTACCTCGATGCAATCCGGAAGGTCCAGGCGGCCGCCCACTTGGGCACCTTCATCGGGACGGTGCGAGGGGAGGCCAACACCGCTTTGGAGATCACGGCATCTTCCTCCTCTTCGGACTCCTCAGCACCAAGGATCAACCAGCACCTCTCTATCACTGGAGCTCCTCCTGCCCCAACCTCGGTGGGTTTTGAGCATTTGCTCATCCCACCAAGTTTGACTCCCTTTCGCTTCAGGAGTGGAAGGGACAGACTGCCCCCACCTCGGGTCGGCAGGTGGCGAGGTGGGTCGACGCCCTGAGGATGCTCAAGAAGCAATGCCTGCAAAAAATACGTGGTGTTACCCTGCGTCTAGGATACATCACACCGTGTAGGTGGTCAAGCATCAGTATAGGCACAAAATCAAGGTAAGGAATAATAAAAGCTAAGAACCGAAGGACAAAGACTCACCCAAGGCCGTGAGTTCAAGACGCAATACGTCGCAAACCCAAGGTCAGCCAGGAAGCTAGGCTTCCCAGCAAAGAAAGAGTTGAGGTGTTTTGCAACCTCAACCCGAGGCATCCACCCAGGCTCCGGAGCTCTTGGGTCGAAGGGCCCGATCATCTCTTAGGCCGTCTTATCCTGAAGCCACAATGGAAAAATCCGCTGCAACAAGAAGCGGTGACGACCCTGATCCCGGTCAGCCCGCTCTCTCAAAACTCCTTCACCACCTCCACCAGCTCCTAGACCTGATCCTCGTCGGTCGACGAGGCCTGATTGCTCTAGCTCGTTAAGGACTCAGGCTTCGTGCCGATGTCCGCCTCGATGGGCGAAGGGTGGTTCGTCCCATAGAACCACTCTGCCCGCCACCCCTTATTCGAGGAGGTAATGGGCATCCTAAGGTACTCACCGGACCTAACAGAGCAGAGGTGGAGCATGGCCCCACCAATCGTCTTGGTCCTCGCCGACTGGCGGAGTACGTAGAAGTACCAGAAGAGATTCCAATGCGGATCCACTCCCAGGTACGCTTTGCACAAATGCATGAAGACGACGATATGGAGGATTGAGTTATGGTGAGGTGGCCAAGGGCGACTCCGTAATGATGAAGGAGGCCCTAGAGGAATGGGTGCGCTGGGAGGCCGAGCCTGCGCTTGAGGAAAGACTTGAATAAGACAATCTCATGGGTGTTAGGCATCGAGAACTCCTCTTCCTCCGCCTCACGCCACCCAGATATCGCTTGCTCCGAGAGGAATCTAGCCATCACTAGATCACGCAGTTTGCTCCGAGTCATCATGAACTTCTCTCACCCCAACGGTGGAGACGGAGACGCTGGTGATGATGACGGACTCGCAGAAGCCATCGGATTGAGTTGAAACAGGCGGCGAGCTTTTCTATAGCAAACCGCACAACCACAATGGTGACCCAGATAGTGGGGAGCTAGATGGATGAATAGAGAAGAAGAGGAAAGCGAAAAGTCAACGGTTGCGAAAGGCAGAGATTCAAATTGACACCAGGAGCGGAGAAATCGGCTTAAGTATCCCCGCGGCCATCGCATAGGAGCAAGGCGCAACCGCCATGATTGAGGCGCCTCGATTGTCATGCCCACAGTGACCAAGGTGTCTTGATGGTTCTGCTCCTCTGCCTGATGACTGCGCCCACACGTGGTCTGGTCAGGGGCAGAACGACTTTTCGATCGTTTCACACTAACAGGCATTAATTGCGATTATGAAGCGACCTTTTGGGCACACTAGGCGGAGTCCACGACGGTTGAGACCACCTGTGTTGGTAGGCCCCATGCCTGGGGGCTCGCGTGCACTCAAAGATCCTCATACTTGGGGGCTCACCCGACTAGAGGTGTGAGCGCCCAGGGGCTGGCACACTCGAGGACTCGCGAGCCCGATAAACCCTGCCTTCTCGAGCACCTAGACGACCAAAGGCCCAATCGATCGAACATCAACATACTTGAAAACTCAAGATCAACCATCCTCGAGATCACCACAAGTCTGAGATTTTAGCCGCGGCCTTTTTCCCAGCAAGGCCTCAACACCAACAGAAGACAAGCTCATCAAGCAAAGTTTCAAAAGGTTATTTTCTTGCAGGTTATCTTTGGACCCTCGAGCTAAATGTTCCATTAATTCGAGGCTCAGGGGCTACACTGTGTGGGTGCACCAATATGGTACACCTCACATGAAAGAAAGAGATCAAAAGCTTTTTCAAGACCATCAAAGTTCAGCAAAGGTGTCAAAGTTCCAGATTGAAGCAGAGCTCCTCCCAGCTTGTTTTTTCGAGGATTTCTTCAACCAAGCTGAGAAGAGCTCAGAGGCAGCTGTCGGGGATGTGACCCCTGGGTACCCCGTGATTGGGCTTATCAGTCCGGATTAAGGGCAGGCCAAGACCAGTATTGACCATTTGGTATAGCCCATGGAGAGGGGCTCAACATCGATAATGAAGGTTGAGTCCTTATCAGGTAGTCGAACTCCGGATATGGAATTAAGAGATTTATCTGTACCAAAATCCTTGTAATTAGGGATCCAGCACCTGAGTTTGGTAGGTAATTCTAGATCAACTCAGGATAGAGTCCTGGGTTGTTGGGTTCGTCTTCTGAGTATATAAAGGAGATGAGACACCCCCAAAGACATCTATTCATCTAGCTCCACCATATTTTTCTTGATTTCGACGCCTTAAGTCTCCATAGCTTAATTACGTCATATTGTAAGATCCACCATCATATTATACACCAAAGCACTGGACGTCAGGCTATTATCCTCCAGGAGGCCTAAACTAGTATAAACCTTGGCTCTTGTGTTCTAGAGTCGACCATCAGGTTCGAAGGCGCTGTGCTTCCCTTACACACATCTAATCACCACCTCAGGTACCCCCTTTAGTGGACTGCTCGGTGATTCACTGACAATAGATGAAATGGATGAGGCTTTGTTGACTACTTTTGTGGAGTTCTACAACAAGGGTGATCATGCTTAGAATTGTTAGAAGCCACATGTATACATTGCTGCTGTGAAAAATGTCCGTGACAAGTGTGGTGTTGAGATCACAAAAGACAACATCATTTCAAGAAGCAAAACTTTTGATAAGCATGATGCTTGTGACTAGTGGCTTTGGTTGGGATTAGACAAAAAATAGAATTTCAGTTGATAGTGATGTTGTTTGGGATGACTACATCAATGTTAAGGTAATAGACCAATTAGATCTATTCACTTCATTCTATATTACCTTTCCATGCTACATTAATATGATTGAGAGTAACACTTTAATCTTGTGGGTTGTGTTGTTGTTCATGATAGTAAAAACCAATAGATTCAACTTCTTTCATTTGCAGAAAAACTAAGATGCTACTTGCTATCGCTACAAAGTTGTCAAATTTTTGGATTCAATAAGTCTTGTTTGATGTAGCATGGTATTGCTTTTCTTGGGGACAAATTAGATAGTTTTGTTGCAGCCTTAAAAGATGACTCTTCTCAAGACCCAAAAGTTGTGCCACTGGGAGAAGTTGTTGCTGCTTTGAAGGCTATACTTGACTTAGATGAAGATGACGATGCTTTTCTAGATGCATATGATTTCTTAATTTCAGATGATCACAAGTTTAATGCACTACTAGCACTTTCCATGGGACTTAGGAAGAAGTGATTGTTAAAACATATTAACAAGTGAAACTTTTTTCCCATCTAAAGGTACACAACTCATAAACTTAAATTGTTTACAGTTGCTTAGATTTAAGTGCAAGTTCCAGTCATGTTGGATGAATGAAGCCCATGAAAAGTGGTTTCTATGCTGTCTTCTTTAATTCTTTTGCTGTTTGTTGAGTTATACTGATTTTCCTTGCTCATAATTTACTATATCCTAGCTTTCTCTTAACTAATACATGTTTATATTATTTGCCTAATATTCAGTGGAAGAAGCGCATGAAGCACCAAAAGATGAGGCAGAGGTCAAGTAGGCGATGGGTAGCTTGTGGATGTGTTTACTTAGCTTGTGGACTTATTTCAGAAACTTGTCGTGTTATCTTATATCGTTGCTCTAGTTCTATGAGGAGTTTTGTTCCAACACAAATGAAATTGGTGATCTTGATGTTATGTGGAGAAGTTTTTGATTATGTGAACATGTTATGGAGCCTTATTTGTAGATAATGTTTTCCTATATTGAGTAATAGCTGTGTTGGTTTGATCTGATTCAGAAGTTAGCACAGAAGTTTGTGAATCATAGATATTTGAATTGATTCCATGGTTTGATCATCCAAACAGGTTTTGGAATTAGTTCTCAGATTTTAATTCTATGGAATACCCAAATAGAAATATTGGATTTCAATTAAATTCCACACAATTCAATGTTTTATAGAATCTGAAATGGATTCCAATTCTTCCAATACCTAGGATCCAAACGGAGCCTAAGTTCTTTTTGTTCCTTCATACTGTATGTTACAGGGACAATACATTTACAAAAAGAACACAATGATTTTCACACAAACAAGCCTATTTTCTATCCGTCAAAAGATGAAACACGGCAGAAGGTGTTTTACTCCCAAAATGCCAAGAAGACTGATTTATTTCCACCTAAATATGAGTGTACAGGGAGTAAGCGTTTGCGCGTTGCCAAACTTTGCCATATTTTGATGTAAGTGTTATCTTTGCATACCAGCGCTAGGGTTCAAGCTTATCAATTCTATTTAGGTACCAGCTAGAATAGTAGGTATGTACCATTCCATCACTTAAACCAGTACATATTAAGTGGCGTACCATTTTGGATTCAATACCGGCCATTCCGGTCAATACCGGTCACATACCAGCTATTCTGGTCAAAATTATATTTTGAATTTTTTGAGATATGTGTTACATATTACTTATATTATATTTAAGCTATACACTATATTTGAGATATCAACGTATTCAAATATATCATGTTTAATCATATTAATATATATATATATATTAAATATATTAATATTATTTTATTAGACCCTAAAACGGTTGTCAGTGATATGACCCCCGGGTACTCCATGATGGGGTTATCAGTCCAGACCGAGAGCAGGCCAAGCCCAGCATTAGAGTCCGGTATGGCCCATGAAGAGGGGTTTGGTCCTGATAAGGAATATTAGGTCCTTATTGAGGAACTGAGCTCTATATCCGGTATAAAGAGATATGTTTATACCAGAATCTTTGTAATTAGCGAATTAGGACCCGGGTTCGGTATGTAATCCCCGATATGAGGGAAACCAACTCGAGGTAGAGTCATGGGTTGTTAGGCTACCCCTTGAGTATATAAGGGGGGTGAGGCACCCCACAGAGGCAGGTTATTTTTTAGGCATCTTACTTTCGATGCCTTAAGCCTTCATCGCTTAAGTACATTATTTTGTAAGAGTAGACACTATATAATGCACCAAAACACTAGACGTAGAGCTATTATCCCTCAAGAGGTCTGAACCAGTATAAATCTTGGCTCTTATTTCCTAGAGTCGACCATCGGGTTCGAGAGTGCCACATTTCCCTAATCCTCTATTCACCACCACGGGTACCCCTTGGATAGACTGCTCGGTAATTCACCGGTAGTTGGAGTGCTAGGTAGGGGGTCACGGCAACTTTCATCAAGATCCGATGGCATCTCCACATTGTCTCTCTACCAAGCTAGGGATGGCATTCATCCTTGGCGACACCACTCTCATCACCGACTCAACCGGGAGGTTGGTTCCCTTTGACTCACCAAGCGGGTTGCTAGTCAAGTGATCTAGCACTTTTCGAGTCAACCAGAAGGTTTGCATCATCAAGGCTCTCCTCCTCGTACTCGAGAAGCCTTTCCCAAGCATGCGGGAGGTCGACTCGCCGGCTGACTCATTCGGCCACACGCCAAAATGATTGAGGAGAATCTCACGGTGCCCGGACCCAGCTCTAGCCAGCGCACCAGATCAACAAGGCGCCGTGGCAGAAGCCCCGGGAAGGACATGCAGCTCGACCTTCCGGGAGGCCGCTCGACGATTCAAGTACTCAGGAAAAACAAGACACAACAACACCTTGGGGCAGTCCCATCGATGGCGAGCTTGCAAGAGGGTATGGCGTAAGAAGTCCCGTGGGTACCTCAGCGCAAGACGAATAAAGGACCAGGACCGCGAAGGCGATGAAACCGGCAAGGATCGGCTCCAGAATTGATCATCCTCCAAGAATTTCGAGCTCCACCGACCTCAAGTTTTTCCTCCTCGTTTAGCTATGTACCCTTGTACACTCATCCTCAAGTAAATAAAGCTGAACTTTATTTCACGCACTTCATGCCATATTTTTTATCGCCGACCCGCTAGGCTCGACCTCCCTTGAGTTGGTGCAAAATATCATACGCCTAGCTCGCCGGTTGTGCCCCTATGAAACTACTCTGGGTTTGGCGCTAACAACTGTGTGGGTGAAAAATAGTTGGTAGTAGCGCCCCTCTCGATGCTCGACCACTTGCTAAGATCCTCGGGGGCTCAAGTCGTTAGCCTTAACTTTGCTAAAGCTTTGAAGGTCTCGAAAACTCATGATGCCTGATGTTAGGTTGACGTGTAAGCGGCATCAGTTCCTAGTGCCTAAGACTATACGGCTATACCGGGGGCTCGGGACCCAACCTCAGCTATGCAAATGACTTAACTTAAAAAATCCAAAGTTTCAAAGCTCTCGGGGACTTGTGTCGCCTGATGTCAATAGGCATGTACGTGGCATCATATCCCTGCGCTGAGCACTATATGGCTAATTCAAGGTCTCTCAGGACGCCAACAACTTTGGTGCACGAAAATTTCTAATTAAAGCAGAAGAAGGATTTCATTCACAAAAGACAAAGTTTCTTTAACGAAAGACTTAGACTGATCACCTACTTCTATTTTTTATAGAGACTATCTACACTACTCCTCAAGGGATGACGACGACTGCTCTGGATCCTCGGTAGGTGATAGAAGGTTGAGGTCCTCGGCCATGGTCACGGAAAGTCCCTCTACCTCTTGCCGAAGCACAATGGCCCCCTCGGAAGATACCCTAGCAGAGAACCCGGTGGCCAGTGGCACGAGATCTGCCTCTGGGAAGTGTGCCTGGACGTGTGCTAAGGCGTGCTCGAGTCCATTCCTCACCACCTCAACGATGAAGAGCCAGAGCTAGGTTTCGAGGCCTTCGAGCCTTGCCGAGAACTCCTCGCCTGAAGCACCCGGACCTGAGGGAGCATCCACCAGGAGATAATGGAGGCTGTCGACCACCGAGTGAGACCGACCCACCTCTGCCTTGAGCTTAGCGATCCGAGCATCAGCTCGGTCATGGTGCTCTACAAGAAGAGCAAAAGGACGTTAAGGCAAAAGATGAAAACAGGTGATCAAAAGCAAACAAGTACGAGAGCTTACTGCCAAAATCAGCGGTGGCTTCCAGCGTCGCCACCTTAGCCTTCTCGTAGGCATCCTGCAGCACCTCCGTGGCGGCTCGGGCAGACTCCTCTGCCTCCTTTGCCACATCGGTGATGGTCCTGGTGGCCTCCTCCCATCGTTTGGCCTCTTCAGCCATCTTGGTGACATTGTCGGCTGCCACCGCCGTCGAACACATCATGGACTGGGCCTCGACACCCTCCCGCGTCAACGTCTCGACCCTCGCCCCGAGGTTAGCATGCTCACACTAGAGCTGCTCGACCTTGGCCTCTAGGGTAGCCACTCGGCCAGAACAGGAGGCCTCCCCTGCGTAGGCCTGGCCGGCCTGGCGAAGTCCATAGACCCGCCCGCCAACCATGTGTGG
This sequence comes from Zizania latifolia, assembly GCA_000418225.1. Taxonomy (NCBI): domain Eukaryota; kingdom Viridiplantae; phylum Streptophyta; class Magnoliopsida; order Poales; family Poaceae; genus Zizania; species Zizania latifolia. The sequence goes on along the minus strand of KE372750.1, from coordinate 43,167 downwards.
AGCAGCTATAGTCAAAGACAAGAAAATCAATCGAAGAAAATACAAGAGAAAGAAAAGATAATGTGAGTCAGGAGGTTACTGCCAAACACCCAGCTAGTTGGGTGCTGATTTCCTCGAGGGCTGCCCCCTTTGAGGATCCCGATGCCTCCTCAGGTGCTCTCGACACTACCTGAAGACCGACCAGGCCCACCAATGGCTCGGCCCCACCCTCCACCGCCTGGCAGACCGGTGGATCATTCATAGTCACTGCCCTCGATGCGAGGGGCTGGCAACCTCCATCATAGAAGTTGTAGGATATTCTGCTGTAGCAACTCCACCGACCGTGGGCAAGGTGGATGCCACGGCCACATCCACATCATCCTGGACAAGGAGGATGAGGTCAACGTCGGTGGCATCCACATCATCCCTGATAAGGGGACCAACGGCGTGATCCTCGGCTGCTTCCAGGCCTGAGGCATCGGTCGTGGCTACCGCGGCCAGTGGGGGCGATGTTGCAATCACCCCCGAAGGGAGCACGCCCTCGGGAACCCTGAAAGTCGCAAAATCAAAGGCAAGGCGGAGGATCAAAGTAAAAAATCAAGACCAAGGAACAAAGAAAGCAAAGCTCACCTCGGCGCCAGTCGGTAGGTGCCTCCAAACCGGCGCCTCACCACCCCCTTCGTTGGGAGAGGACCGGGACACCATGGCATCAGAAACCAGGCATCCCCTCGCTCTCCAACTCATCCGAGCTGGCCAGAACCAGGCACCATTTCCCGATTGGCGTGGACCCATCCTTCCCGATCTCGGTCGGCTTCGAGCGCTTGCTCGTTCTAGCCAGCTCCTTCCCCTTTCGCTTCGGTAGTCAGGGAGGTGAGTCAGAGTTGCTCGAGGGTTGCGCACGTCGAGGCAGGTCAACGCCCGTCGGGTGCTTGAGGAGCGGAGGCTGCGAAAAGGACGTGGATTTATTTCCCGACTAGGAGAGCGTGGGGCTCCCTTTTTCAAAGTTTTGAAGAGAGAGGATGACTTCTAATGGACAGATGAGTCCAATGAAGCTTTCACAACTCTGAAAAAGTTCTTAACTTCGTCGCTTGTCCTCACAGCATCCAACCCAGAAGAAGTCCTTTTTCTCTACATCGCTGCCACAACCAACATTGTCAGTACAGCCATCATGGTCGAGCGACCTGAAGAGGGGCACGTCTTCCTTGTCCAGTGACCAGTGTATTTCATTTTGGAGGTCCTCGGGCTATCAAAAACAAGGTATCCTCAAGTACAGAAGTTTCTCTACGTCGTCCTACTCACCGCTCGGAAGTTGAAACACTACTTCCAAGCCCATAAAGTTATGGTAGTCATGGAATATCCACTCAGTGACCTACTTCATAATCGCGACGACACCAGACACATTGTAAAGTGGGCTATCGAGCTTGGCGAGTACATAATGGAATTTCAGCCTCGCACCGCCATTAAATCCTAGGCTCTCACCGATTTCATCGCAGAATGGATAGAAAACAAGTTGCCCCAAAGTCAGGAAGAAAACGAGTATTGAACGATGTACTTTGATGGCTCCCTGAATATAGACAGAGCTGGCACCGGGATACTCCTCATATCCCCGAAAGGTGAAAAGCTGTGCTACGTGTTGCAACTACTGTTCAGGGCCTTCAGCAACGCAATAGAATATGAGGCCATGCTACACGGGTTTTGAATAGCAATATCCGTTAGCGTCAAATGACTCGTGGTCTACGGAGATTCCAAGTTAGCCATCAGCAAAGTCAACAAAGATTGGTCCTACACCAGCAACAAGATGGACGCCTACTATGCCAAGGTTCAAAAACTCAAAAATAATTTTTGGACTAGAATTCCATCATGTCCTGGGGGATAACAACATCGCCGCCGATGCTTTGGCCTGACTTGGATCCTCCTGAGCTTCGATACCGCCAGGGGTATTCGTCCAGGAACTCATCAAGCCGTCAGTCAAGATCGATGACCTCGACACCCCTAGCGCCACGAATAAAGAAGTCATGGCGATGATCGAGGACACCGATGATTGGCGCAAGCCTTTTATAGATTATGTCATTAAGGGCACAACTCCAGAAGACAAAGTCATGGCCGAGCGCCTAACCCAACGCAGCAAGCAATACATCATCATTGGAGATAAACTATACAAGCGCGTGGCATCAACAAGAATACTCTAGAAGTGCATCCTACCGAGCGAAAGCCTCGAGATCCTCAATGAGGTACACTTAGGAACATGTGGCAACCGTGTCGGAGCCAAAACATTGGTAGGCAAGTCTTTCTGATCAGGGTTCTACTGGCCAACAACTAACAGCGACACCAAAAAACCAGTAAAAAAGTGCACTGGGTGCCAATTTTTCGCAAAGCGAAACCACTTGCCAGCACAGGCCCTTCAGATAATCCCACCAACTTGGCCCTTCACATGCTAGGGGCTCGACATGGTCAGGCCTTTTTAGAAATCTCCAAAGTGAATCGATCGACTATTCGTGGCGATTGACAAATTCACTAAATGGATTGAAGTAATGCCATTGAAAAATTACACGGACAAAAATGTTGCAAAGTTCATCAAAGGCATCACATATCGGTTTGATGTCCCAAATCAAATTATCACCGACCTCAGGACTCAGTTCACCGTAAATGATTTTTGAGAGTTCTGCGAGGAACGATCAATTGAAGTCAAGTATGCATCAGTTGCACACCCAAGAGCAAATAGACTATGCGAGCATGCCAACAGGATGATCCTTTAGGGGTTAAAAGCTCGAATCTTTAACCCACTACAGAAATATGTCGGAAAGTGGATACAAGAACTACCAGCAGTACTCTAGATTCTCTGTACGCAGCCTAACAAAGGAACAGGGCAGACTCCTATCTTTCTCGTGTATGGGTCTGAGGCAATCCTTTCCATCGACATGCTCCACAAGTTTTCTCGGATCTAGCACTATAACGAAGGAATGGTCGAGCAAACCAGGGCCGAAGACATCAACTCCCTTAAGGAGGCTCAACTAGCTGCCGTAGTATAGACAGATTGATACCAACAAGCCCTTCGATGGTACCATGACCGCAACATACAAAGCAGAAGTTTCAAGGTCGGTGACTTGGTACTTCACTGAATACAATTGACCATCGGCACGCACAAACTCTCCGCCCCATGGAAAGGTCCGTTTATCATGGCAAAACTAACAAGACCTGGGGCCTATAGACTAATGCGAGAGGATGGACAAGCTGTGCCCAATTCATGGAACATCGAGCACCTCCATCGATTTTACGTCTAAACTTCTTATTGTAATCACCTTTTTCTATTTCACCAATAAAACAGATAGGCCCTAGCCTTCATCGACTTCGGAGCATTCTTTCGTCGACCTCGCCGACTACTTCCTCTCCCAGACATGCAACTAGGCCAGGAAGGGGCAAGCTTTACAGCTATACACCCACAGTCAAGTATTTTTTCACTGACCTCATCGACTACTTCCTCCCTTAGACATGCAACTGGACCAAGAAGGGGTAAGCTTTATAGCTGTACACCCACAGTCAAGTATTTTTTGCTGACCCCTACCGACTACATCTCTCTCTGAGTTGGGCACCAGTAGGCTGTCGTGCATGCAACCGGACCAGGGAGAGGGTAGGCTTCTTAGCCGTACACCCGTAGTCACGCATCTTCACCGACCCCGCTGACTACATCCCCCACCGAGCTGGGCGCCTATTAGGTTGCCGTGCATGCAATCGGTCCAGAGAGAGGGTAAGCTTTTTAGCTATACACCCGTAGTCGTGCCCCACTACATCAAGATGATAATCCAGGTTATATTCTACATCACCGATCTGTAAGGACCGATCTCCCCTGAGTTGATGCAACACGTCATACACCTAGCTCACCGGTTGTGCCCCTATGAAGTAGCTCCGGGTTTGGCGCTAACAACCGTGTGGATGAAATAGAGCCAGTAGTAGCGTCCTTCTTGGCACCCGACTGCTTGCTAAGATCCTCGGGTACTCGAGTCCTTAGCCTCAACTTTGCTAAAACTTTGATGGTCTCAAAAACTCATGACGCCTGATGTCGGGTTGGCGTATAAGTGGCATTAGTTCCCCACGCCTAAGACTATTAGGCTATACCAGGGGCTCAGGGCCCGATCTCAGCTACGCAAAGGACTTAAAAAATCCAAAGCTTTGGAGCTCTCGAGGACTTGTGTTACCTAACGTCGGTAGACGTATACGTGGCATTAGATCCTTGCACTAAGTACTATATGGCTAACCTAGGTTTCGTCGAGACGTTGATAGCCTTGGAGCATGGAAATTTCAAATCAAGATGAAAATGGACTCTATTTTGCTTAGACAAGTCTTTTACAAAAAAACCTAGTCTAACCATTTGCTCAAACTTTTTACAGAGGCTATCCTACTCCGGAGGGGGCAATGGTTGCTCCAGATCCTCATCAGATAGAAAAATACGAAGATTTGGGGCCATAGCCGTAGCAAGCTCCTCCACCCCTCGCTGGAGTGCAAGGACCTCACCCGGGGACACACTGACAGGCAACCTGGAGGCCAACAGCTTAAGGTCCAAGCCGGGATGATGCGCTAGGACATGAGCCAAAGCATATTCGGCCCTGTTGCCCACCATGTCGGCAACGAAGACCCGAAGCAGAGCCTCAAGTCCCTCGATCCTCCCCGAGAGCTCTTCGCTTGAGCCACTCGAGCCTGAGAAGTCATCCCCTAGAAGAAAACAGAGGCGGTGGACCATCAAGTGGGCTCGACACACCTCCGCCCTCAGAGTTGCCACCTCGGCCTCAAGTTCAGTAACTCGGGTCTCAGACCAAGCACGACACCCTGCTGAAAGAAAAGGAGAAAAGGACAATGTCAGCACTGAAGCACGGCGCGAAAAGATAGAAGAGAACATGAAGAAGGGCGTACCACCATGATCAGCAAGGGCACTCAACACCGCTGCCTCGGCCGTCTCAAAGAAGCCCCACAGCACCTCCACAGCGGATCTTGCGGCTTCCCCCCAAGCTGGTGGGTCTTTCACAATCACCGCCTCCGATATTGCCAGAACGACAACCTCCGCCATAGATGTCGTGGCATATTTTGCTGGAGCATCTTTGCCAACCGCTGGCACGACAACCGAGGAGGAGGATGTTGCCATCACCCCTAAAGAAACAACACACACATGGGCCCTGCAAGTCATGCAAGCATACACTAAAGACAAGTATAGGTCGAAGTTAAGTTCACAACCAGAGGACAATAAAGACAAAACTTACCCGGTCGCCTGCTAGCAGGAGCCCACGAACCAACGCATCACCGCTACCTCCACTGAAAACAGGGCCAGAGCCGCCATGGCATTGGCGACGAAGTCATTCACCTCACCGGCCATCGTTAGTTTCCTACGCTTGCCTGTCCTGGATAGCGCCTCGCCCCCACTTTTCGGCACCAGGGGAGGCACGACAGAGTCACTTGAGGGTGACAAGCCAAGGGGAAGGATGACGCCCGATGGATGTTTAGGAAGCAGTGGTCACGAGGAGAATACGGCATTATCCTGCAGCTTGGCCACATTATACCGTGTGGGTGATCAAGCATCGACAAAAATATCAGACGAACAAGCAAAGATGAACTCGAGGGACTGATCGATGAAGAAGACTAATCGGTGGCCATGGGTTTGAGGCGTTGAAGACAGGCTTCCCGCTAAAGAAATGGTGGAGGTGTCTGATGACCTCCGCCTTTGGCATCCAATCCGCCGTGGGATCATATAGGTCCTACGGGACAAATTCCTCATATGCCGGCAACGCCTGCTCCTTCAATGGGAAGACACGCCATGTCAGGAAGCTCACGGTGACACCAACCCTGCTCAACCCCTCATGTCGGAGCCACGCTACCTGTGCCAGCAGCTACCGAACCTGGTCCTACCCAGATCAGCAGCCCTGGTTCCCTCACCGCTCGGAGGCCTTCGAACGGTGGTCGACCTCATTGGGAAGGCCTGGTGCATGGTTCATGCCATAAAACTAGTACACGCACTAGTCCTTGCTCGGGACGACAAGCGGCACCTCTAAATACTCCGCTACTCTCTCCCCACGTAGCTTGAGCGTCACTCCACCAACCGCCTCCTGCCCCGCCACGTGAAGAAGATAGAAAAAGTACTGGAAGAGGCTCCAGTGAGGATCCACCCCCAAGTACGCCTCACATAGATGGATGAAGATCGAGATTTGGAGGACAGAGCCTGGATCAAGGTTGGTGAGGGAGATCTGGTAATAATGAAGAAGACTGTGGAGGAAAGGGTGAGCAGGAAGCCCGGGCCCACAGAAGACGAAGGGCTTGAAAATCACTACTTCACTGGCTTCCGGTGTCGGGTAACACTCTCCCGTCATCGCCCGCTAGCCTAAGATGGCTTGGACTGGCAGGAATTGCAGCGCCTCAAGCACGGCCAGCCTCTCCGTTGATGCCAGTGATTTTGGTAAGAAGAAGCAGTGGATGATATAGTAGCAAAAGGAGGAGCGACGAGGGTGTAGATGGACTTGGTGAAATATTGAACGGAAGCTTTGAGCGGAGGCATGGAGAAGAAGAAGGGGGCAAGTGGCTTAATTAGCCATGGAACCGCCGCCATGACGTCAGTCGTGATTGCCATGAATCGGCGTTGCTTCTATTGCCACGCGCACTTCGGTCGTGCTGACAGGACGGTTCTGCCTCCCTATCTACACCCAACGCCTGCATCTAGTCCAATCAGAGCAGAAACACCTACCTGTCCCCTCAACTACAACGCATTAATTGTGGACAGAGTAGGCCAAAAAGCAATTGTTCACCTCGATTCTAGATACAACCGACGAAGTTCGCAATGCTTGGGTTCTTCGGGAGCTCGGGGGCTTGCGCGCTCGGGATCCTGCGTGCTCGGGAGCTCGGTGCTCGGGGGTTGGAGCTCGGGAGCTCGAGGATGGTTACGTCCGAGGCCTTGATTAATCAGAACTTTAACTGACGACCACGCCCGACAACCAATCTTGCCCGAGCACTAGCGCACCTTAGAACAAGGTATGTACACGAGCCAACGACCTCCATCCAAAAGTTCTAAGATGTTATCAGGATCAAGACTTCAAAGGATTTTACTCCAGATGCTTCTTGACCCTCAAGACAAATGCTTTATTTGACTCGAGGCTCGGGGGCTACACCGTGTAGGTGCACTTTACATAAAAAGGTAAGGTTTTTCAAGATCATTAGGTTCCAAGACATCAAGATTCAAGTTAAAGAATGAGCTCCTCCTAGCTTGAATAGCCAAAACATTTTCAATCAAGCTAAGAAGAGCTTGGGGGCTGCTATCGGAGATATAACCCCCGAGTATCCCATGATGGGTTTATCAGTCCAGACCGAGAGCAAGACAAGCCCAGCATTGGAGTTCGGTATGGCCCATGAAGAGGGGTTCAGTCCTGATAAGGAATATTAGGTCCTTATTGAGGAACTGAGCTCTATATCCGGTATAAAGATATATGTTTATACCAGAATTCTTGTAATTAGGGAATTAGGACCCGGGTTCGATATGTAATCCCTGATATGAGAGAAACCGGCTTAAGGTAGAGTCCTGGGTTGTTGGGCTCGCCCCTTGAGTATATAAGGGGGGCGAGGCACCCCTAGAGGCAGGTTATTCTTTAGGCATCTTACTTTCTATGCCTTAAACCTTCATCACTTAAGTGCATTATTTTGTAAGACTAGACACCATATAATGCACCAAAACATTGGATGTAGGGCTATTATCCCTCGAAAGGCCTGAACTAGTATAAATCTTGGCTCTTATTTCCTATAATCGATCATCAGGTTTGAGAGTGTCACGCTTCCCTAATTCTCTATTCACCACCTCGGGTACTCTCTTGGGTGGACTGCTCGATAATTCACCGACAACAGTATATCGGTATCGTCGGTACTAATTCTAAGAGCCAAACCAAAATGATCACCGGAATGAAATTAACAAGCTTACTATGGCGTGCTACCTTCATTTTATATTATAAGTCGTTTAACTTTCTTGTCAAATTTTCCTAACTTTGGTAATGTTTAAATAAAAATATATTACTTACTCCGTTTCAGAATGTAAGTCATTCTGGTCTTGCCTAAATTCATCTATAGATCAATGAATCTAACATAGATTTATAGTCTAGATTCATTAATCTATAGATAAATCTAGGCAAGACCAGAATGACTTACATTCTAAAATAGAGGAAGTAACATATACAATATTAAGTAAATATTGATATAGGGGTCATTGTGCATCAATAAGATTTCCATTTGAGCTAATCCTTATTAATACGCTGAATAAATGCATTAATTCCTTAAACACCTTGTCATCAATTAGCAAAAACTAGAGGTCAAGATGCACCATTTGGCAGCCAATGATCCCGATTCATTCACGTAAAATGGGCCAGTCCATTCACATGGAATGTGCCAGGATCATAGGCTACCAAACGAGATCTCAGAGCTTTTGGTTGTAACTATGCAGAAGTTTTATCTATCTACCCTATCTACCTTACTCTATAATTGGCGAAGTTGCGTGTCTACTTACCTACTTATCTGGTTAATCCCAGCTCTTGAGTGTCCACTACTCACTCATCTGATTAATCCCAACTCTTAAGTGTTCACTACTCACTCATCTAGTTAATCCTAGCCTTTTAAGTGAAATCTCAACCTTCTCTCTAATCTAATCTAATCTCCTAATCCCCGCCTCACAGCAGCCCTAGAGGCCCAGACTGCCCCGCCCTCTCTCCTCCGCATTCTCCTCTTGCCCCCTCTCCACTCTGCCGCCGACTCCTGCTGCTGTCGGGTGCCGCTGCTGTCAACGTGTGCCAGCCAGAGCCCGTGCCGGCGTCGACGCCGACGTCTATGGAGACTCCTACGGATCGAAGCACTAGGGTTTGGCTCGCCTCCATCCCCAGCGTCCGATCCGATCTCGCGTCTCCTCGCCATGAGCGGCCACCACGAAGCTAAGCCATACCAGCCCTGCTGTGGCCTGGAGCGGTCCCCGGCTCCGACAGAGGAAGCGTCTGCTGCTGCCGCCGCGGCGGCTGATGAGGTGGTGGCGGTGGTGGAGACTGAGGCTGATGCTAGGGTGATGGAGCAGTACGAGTCGCAGCAAGAGCACGATGAGGATGAGGAGGGGGAGGAGGGAGAGGAGGAGCACGAGTATGAGGGTGGGGTGGCTGTCCCCATAACGCGGATGCGTCTGCTGCGGCTCACGGGGAGATGGTGCCAGTGGGCGGCAGCGAGGAGGGTGGCTTCCCGCACGTGGCATCGAGCACGCTCACGTTGTCGCTCCAAGGCAAGGTCCACGTCTTCCCGTATTCAGCCTCGTACACTCCTCCTTCACGTGATCCGGTGAGCCTTCGCCCTCGCCGCAATGAGATCTGGTGAGTTGATGCTTGATGTCGACGAGCGGAGAGTTTCGTTTGGGTGTGGAGTCTCAGAAACGGCCTTGCCTTGGGTAGTGGGGTTGCCACGTCACGGTGGCGAAATGCGTTTGTCTGTCTCTACCCTTGATTCGGTTAGTTTCGATGGTTCCAGTGGGTTTTTCTTAGGATTTTCCTACGAACTTTATCCAGTGGTCGACCTGTGCGTTGTTTGTAGTGCTGGATTTGTGTGACCTACGTGCTTCAGTCATTCAGTGCTTGCTCTATTTGAATTATCAATTATGGTTGCATTTCACCGATGGATTTGTTTAGGGTTAGGATAGATGTTGGCTGTTGAAATTGAAACTCCAAATATTGAGCTGTTCTGTTGTTGTTGTGTGGCAGTAATGGGTTGATTTTAGTTTTCATTGGGCCATTGGCTGTTTGTGCGATGAGCATTTAATAGCATTGCTGTCAATTTATGAGAAGATGCGATGTCTCTTTGTCTCACCTTATACTCATATGATCATATCTGGCTAATTCAAATGCTCATCCAGGCAGATTCGGATCAACTAGGCATTGGCTTTTGCAAGTTTGGAAGTGCAATTCGCTATTGCTTTTGCCTTAATCAAGAGCTTTCTAAAGTCACACAGCTCTGAGAAAAGGACTCATCTGTTCCACAATGGCTGCTTTGCTCAGTGAAACGTCCTGTGGATCATTGCTGCAAAAACTGCAGGCATGTGCACGAACTGCACTTTACTTGGTCGTGCCATAATAGGGATGATTTTTAGCTTGTGCATTTGGTTTGGTGCTCAAGTGCTCGTTCTTCTTTTCTATTTTTGAATTATCAGTTAGTATGGGACGAAGTTGGTGAAAGAGAGGAGGATCGGGACAAGGTTCTATTTCAGCTGGATCAGGAGTGTTTGGATGTCTACAAGAGGAAAGTTGATCAAGCAATCAAGTCGAGGGATCTTCTTCTCCAAGCACTGGATTACTCAAAGATGGAGCTTGCTAGGCTTGCTTCTGCCCTTGGAGAAAAATCCATAGCAAGAACTGTAAGTGAATATCTGTGTCTGCTTCCAGTACTCTTAGGCTTGTTTCAGTCTAAAGTAATTATGGAGAGAATGCGGCATGCATGATCCATTAAAGTTTTCAGAATTCACATATGAGGAGCGCGTGGAGCGGCAGTGTGTGCCCCGCCATGAGTGCGCGCAGCTCGTCCATGGGCTCATCAATGCGGGAGTGCGGGTAGGATGGATGAGAAGGCGATCGACACTGGCTGTGTCGTGGCCGTCATCACCCGCACCGCCGTGGCTAGGCTTGCCGCCCACGCCCTCCCCGACGCCGTCACCATCGCCATCTTACCGAATCCCGTAGAGGCTGGCTAGGATCGGAGCAGCCGACGCAGCGGAGGGGTTTGCCAGATCTGCCGAGATGGACGTGCCGGCTGTTGGTGGCGCACGAGTCGGTGACGGCG
>KE372750.1:0-19416 GCA_000418225.1 Zizania latifolia | reverse complement strand
TATTCCATTAATCCTTCACTTACAACCAAAATAGTTCATTTTAGCTTGCTCTCAGTAATAACATAACCTTGATGATAAAGTCTGTGTTGTTAACCAATCATATCGATTTCTATCACATACATTAATTAATTAATTAATTATTTTTTTTGGTAAGAGGTGCTTATAACATGATAGTTGAACAGGTACAATTTTTGGATCGCCATCACCTATTTATCAAGTTTGGTAGTGTGGATGGAGGGGTAAATCCATTTTTTCAGACAGCTTACCAGTTGGTTGTGAATAAATTGTCATCTTTTAATTGCAAGTACCTTTGTTCTCCTTTAGGTTTCTCGAAGCACTGAACAAAGTTTAGCATTCTTTGCTGTGTACAACATGGAAACAACAGATATTGTTTCACTCTATCAGGTGCCTATTCTCATCAGAACATATTATTGGAGTTATTTCTTTCTTTGTTATGTTGAACTAATTTTGTAATTTATCAACAGAATTCTTCCGAGGAGCTCTACTCGTTGTTTGAATATTTTTATGACCATTTTCATGCCAATCCACAAAATTCATCGCATGGAAATTTTATCTCGTCACATTCCAATAACGTCCATGCTCTTGATCAACTTCAAACAATTAAAAATAAAGCAAGCAGCTCCTCACAGGTAATATTGAAACACCCGGAACATAATTTTTTAATAAGCCATTACAATTATTAGCTCTGTTTCTAATGTTTCACAAGATGTGAGAACATGTGAAAGTTATATTGCTAATGCTTGCATCTTTGGTATTGTTCTGATTAAAAAGCTTGTATGAGTTCCAATATATTAAGTCAGTCTACTCCATAAATCTGCATGCTTGGATATGATGTACCACAACACTAAATCACCAATGCATTCTGGTTTTAAATGCATGATGAAAATTTTCTTTTCTTAAGCAATGAACTGAAAATCTCTGAATCACCTTGACAGTCACTATCTGTGATATCGGTGATGTGATGGTTTCCCTGTGTCACCCTGAAAAAAAGTTTGAACTTTGTTTTGAGCTTGAGCCTGCCTTCCAGTAATGCCTTTTCAGTTATGCCTGCTTCTATGAAGCCCAGGACAAGTGGTTTGCTTGTGAAAATTTTAGAATGACCCAGATCTTTGTGAAGAAAAGTTAGAGGTGTGAAACTACTAGTCAATGCTCTTGGATATTTCTTGATAAATGCATTTATTTGATGCTATCTTACTGTTTATATGTGGCATAAGGCATATGATTACTAATTTGCAAATAATTAGCTTCTGTTTTAAAATTTGATGCTGGCTTTTGGTAAATGCTACCTGTGTTCTATATCTGGCAGTTTGTGAAAAAGATGGTGGCGTCACTACCTTACACTTGTCAATCGCAAAGTCCTTCACCATACTTTGACCTATCATTGTTTCGGTATGACGAGAAGGTTCGTTCGTCAACTTGTTTGAAGTAAATATACATCATAAAGTAGTTGGCACATTCCAATTTTCTTTTGGCTACTTCTATAGTTTTACCGTCAAGTTCAAACACATTGAAGACACTACCTTCACTAACAAATAGATGACATCTTAGGCATCAGCACGATCTTCAAAACTGAACTTTGATCACTAATTTCTGTTTTATATTTAACACTTTTAACACTTAACAAAATTATAATATTATAAACATACATATCTACTTGTACAATTTCTAACAAGCCCAGTGTAAATATTCGTTGAGATATTTGTATCGAAAATTGAAGAAGGTTGGCTGCAAGCAATAAAAAATCACCATTTTTTACTAGAGGGAGTATGTTCCATTAAGACGATAGTGTTTTTATTCAACTCACAAACCTTTTGTCTGCTTATTACATTGGGGTGAGCTTTGTTTAGCAGTCAATGTGGACTTAGTTGGAAATGGGATCACCATGCATCTGTCTATATCTACCTATGCTAATTAGGCACTCCCAGGAAACTATCACATCAGAGAAAAAGAAAATAAATCTGACCATCCATATGGTGGATTTAAGTTACAACGGTCTACATGGAAAGAAGAGTTTGTGCCAAATTAACAGTTGAAATTTGGAATAGAAGTAAAATAAATCAGCAATGTGGTTTTTATAGGGGTTCAATTGCACAACACACACAAAAAGAAAATTCGGAATAAAAAAGAACAGAAATTTAGTTTTTAAGTTTTGAAAGGAAATTTAATGTATTTTGATCACAGATTTGAAATGAAAAGAAGAGCTCATGTCAAAGTACCACGATTGATTTTGGTATCAATTCTACATCACATAAACATGGATATTCAGAATAAAGATAAGAAATGTTTTTTTGTGCACAAATTCAACTCTACCACATTACAGAAATGCCAAATCTGGACTAAAAATATTTAAAAATAGCAATATAATTTGTATTAGAAATTTCAGTTACTGTCAAATGCCAAAAAATATGCAAAATTTTTATGCTGTTAAATTTGTAGATCATAATATATATTTTATAAACTAGCTCATGCAAATGCATGGGTAAGAGACTAGTCTTATTAACTAGTCCAAAATTATAAGTCATTCTGCCCTTCTCAATTCTTCTCTAAGTATATGTTGTCGGAGGCACTACTGTCTATTCTCTTTCCCCTTTTGCCCTTGCTAAAGAAGCGCTACAACCCACATGAATAAATGACTCATCTTTTCCAATGCGAGCATAACTAAAGAGTAACAAAATCATTTACCACTTTCTTATTTCTTGTGGAGTCTCCCATGCAGGCATAACTGAAGGGTAACAAAATCGCTTACCACTTTCTTAATTCTTGTGAAAGTCCAAACTGACCTATAATTTTGAACCGGAGGAATTAGGATGCAACAAGTGAATCTTGTGGAAGTCCAAACTGACCTATATCCATGTTTACAATCTGACCTTTTGGATTGGCTGTAACAAGTGAATCTAAACATTATTTTAAAAACATGCATATGTTGGTTTCATTTTCTAACTATTGCGAATATAATAGAAGTAAAATATAGATCAACTTTGCAGAACTTTTAGCAACCCACCTCTGGCATATAGGTTTTGTATCTTAAAATGCTATTAAAACACCTGACTTTCACAATATGGTCAATAGTACACTATTATATGATGTGTCCCAGAGATCATTTTGTGGCCATGATTAAATAGTGGATATCAAAATGACGTTGATTACTTGCATGCTAGTAAGTTGGTTAATCATGCTGTATGTTTGTGGCACATTGAAATCCCACCCCCTTCCCCAACCACCACACACACAGAGGGAGGGAGGGAGGCCTATCAAAGCAATGGAATAATTTTTTATCTTCCCTGTACTGTTCCTCCTCCCCACCTATCCCTATCTCAGTTCTTCTGATTGTATGCTAGATTTTTCCATTCTAGCAATGAAATAAAACTGATCATTTTCACGTTGAGCTCACTGCTGGTGACCTCGACGGCAGCAGCTGGGACTAGACATGATCCCTCTGAATTCTCTTCTCTTCCCTGTTACCCTTTTTCAACTCTTCAATTACAGTACCAGCTCACCAATGGACAATCCATATAATTTTTGCAGCATACATGCCAACAAGTTATTTTTCTGGAAGGGATCAGGGGTAAACACTGCTGAGAGAGGCTGGGCAGCAATTACATTGGGGGGTGGAGGTGGGAGACATGAGACTGGGAGTAGCCTTTTCTCTTTCTTTATTGATAATCCTCTCCTCTTTATCTGGACTTCTGGAGAGATGCCTAATAACATGAATCTAATAAATAGCAACACATATGTATAAGGAAACTAACTCCTAACCATCACTACCTTATCTAATCTTTCTAACTAAACGGGCACTGATATTATCTCCTAGACTGGAGGCTGCTACAGTTTCACAAGCAGTTGTGGTGCTACAATATGCTTGGCTGTACCACTTGCCCTCCTCCTCCTCCCCTTCTAGGTTCCTTTGGCCCACACCAATAACAATTATATTCAAGAGACATGCACACAATAGTATTTTTCCTTACTGTTATTTTTTTACATTTCCTTGTCCTCTTGTTTGCAGCTGATTTCAGCGATTGATCGGCACAGGCACTGTACAGAGCATCCGATAAAATTTATATCTGTGAAGCAACCAAATATTGTCAAATTTAAGATAAAACCAGGTAATTCTTAGCCCATTGCCATGATCAAGCATCATTTAGATTCTGGAGGGAGTCTGGTAGCACCATATAATCCTGCTTGTATCTGCATATAATTATCAAGGACATTGGACAGTCACGGTTCATGAAACCAACATGGTAATATTACACAATTATGAAGGCCACATCATAAGAGTAAACCAAGATATAGGTCTACTGAGTAGCTTTCTAAAAATTCGAGTAACAGTTTGTGACATACTGTAAGGCTGACTATAGAAGAAGTGATTTTACTCCTAACAATTTTGTTACGCGGGGTGTATAATTTTATGTCATGAGTTCAGTCGTTTAGAAATCTTGTTTTAAATTTCTTATTCCAATGATGTACAAACACCCGAAATTTATGTCATGAGTTCAGTTGTTTAGTAAGCTTGTTTTAAATTTCTTATTCCAATGATGTACAAACACCCGATGCTCTAATAAAATTTGAAGTAAAAAGCTTGGTATAAATTTGTTCATCCAATGACAGGAAAATATTAGTCTGGTAGTAAAATTCGAACGCATAGAATAAGCTAATCTTCACCTAGGAGTAGAGTACACATTATTGATTTCAGGATATGACTAGTGTTTAGCATATCAGCATATATATAACTTTTGGCAATGGGGTAAAGTCTGAGTTTGATTTAAATATCCTCGGTTAAAACTCTGCAGGTTCAGATTCTGGTGCTTCTGACAACAGGGCAAAAAGAATATCTTCCTTCTTGTTTCACCCATTTTTCCCTCTTGCACTTTCTATTCAGCAGACTTATATGCAGCCAACTGTTGTCAATGTACATTTCAGGAGAGAGAAACATTATAGTCGTTAACTCAATTGTACCTGTAACAGTGGTGAGCTATGCATAGCTCAGTGAAAATTTTGACCTTCTGTAGGATGTTTTATGGGCAGATTTTATTATAGGTAAATAGAAATGTGGTTTTAGGTTCTCTTTGTTGCGATTATGCTGGAGTGTGTTCATTTTTGCAGGAAACATGCTGTCTGACGGTAAATATAGTTACAAAATTGGGCTTTTCTTTAGAATTAATAACTTAGGTTTCCCTCCTGATCCAAAGTATTTCCAAGGGCCTTATATCAACTTATTATCGCATTGAGACGGTTCATATTTGCAACTTGGCTTGAAAATGTGTGTTCAATGCGTCAATGCAATTCATATATATTCATCTGGTGATAAACACCAGTAGTTTATGCAGTTAAGGTGTCGTCGTATGGACTAACCGAGTTGTGGATGTGAAAATGAGTGGCCTATCTTCAATTGATAGCTGTACGCAGAAGAGAAACTGCTTGCTACCGTAAACCGCAAATAGTGGTGAACAGTGGAGATTATATTTTTTGGAGGAAAGGGTGTTACATTAATAATTATACCGTTTATAGCTGTACACCATCTCAACCGATCCTTCGTTCAGCTCAAAGGAGAGCTTGCATAGCTAGCTACCTGATCCGACGTACTATCTTTGCCATAGCGTAAATTTCTTTTTAAACGTAGCAAGCTAGTATTTAAATATTGTCTTTAAACTTTATTACTTATTACTTCACATAACTACTTTTAGACATATATTTAATCACTCTGAAAAGGGTATATAGTTTTTTTTACATCTTTTTAATATACATGGTCAAGTCTAAATGTTGTTGTTATATTTTGAAACAAGGAGGTTATTTTTCCCATCAACTATAGATGCACCTTACTATATTACATTATGAACACAAATTTAAAATGGAGTCATTTACCACGGCTACAACCATTGACGAGAATAATGAGCATGCATACCGATTCCACCTCAAGAACTTGTCGTTCTTAACGCACCAATCTCTCGCTCCCTCTGCCGCCATGCTATTCAGGGTAAGCTCGCAAGTCACGCAGAATAAGATAGCGACCCTGTTGTGTCAAAATTGGGCTTTTCTTTAGAATTAATTACTTAGGTTTCCCTCCTGATCAACTTATTATCGCATAGAGACGGTTCATATTTGCAACTTGGCTTGAAAATGTGTGTTCAATGCGTCAGTGCAATTCATATATATTCATCTGTGATAAACATCAGTAGTTTATGCAGTTGTTAAGGTGTCGTCGTATGGACTAACCGAGCGGTGGATGTGGTGAAGATGGGTGGCCTATCTTCACTTCATATGGTGGACGAAGAAGATATTTTTTGGAGGAAAGGGTGTTACATTAATAATTGTTCCTTTTAATAATTGTCACATTAATATTTTTTGGAGAGCTACCTCCTGATCCGACGTACTATCTTTGTCATCGTGTAAAATTTATTTCAAATATAACAATTTCTTTGGATTTTATTACTTATTATTTTACATAACCATTTTCACATATACACTTATTTACTCCAAGAAGTATATTATATTTTTTCCCAACTCTTTAATAAATATGCTCAAGACTGAGAAAGTAACTATAGATGCCTTACTATATTACATTATGGACATAAATTTAAAACGGAGTCGTTTACCACGGCTCCAACCATTGACGAGAATAATGAGCATGCATACGGATTCCACGAGAACTTGTCGTCCTTCTGTCGTTCCCTGTGTCGTTCCCTCAGTCGCCATGCTATTCAGGGTAAGCTCACAAGCAGAGAGAGCGACCGCGACCCTGCGACCCTGTTGTGTCTCTTCGCCCACATAATGAACTATCAACACCGTATCCGGTGGCCTCTAGCTTTGATTTACTTTCTGACCCACTACCTTTTCTCCTTAATTATATTATCATTTTGTAATAATGACATGCAAAATCATTAAGTCAATATGGCATATAACAATCGTGATGTACTCGGGTTCTATTTCCACTTACACCCGATGCAAAAGGTGCCTTAACTTCCATAGCTTTCTCCGTTCCTCTGGCAGTGTTCGAAATTTTGTGTTTTAAGCAAGTACTTAAAAGTTCTTCAATTTTCCTCTTTCCTTAACTTCTGTTCCTCGCAAACCAAGAAATCGCAAATTTAACGAGCCAAACACTTATAGAAATGCTCTGTAGCTCTAAAACAGAAAGCAGCTTGAGTGATGTCGATGAAGCAGTCGGAGTATCGACGTGAGTACATTTGTCAAACACAAGGACTGAGCGGACACGCGTAAACTCATGTGTTGAGAGCTTAGAATCTGCACTCTGAAGTCTGAATTGATGTTCTTCGTGCTTTGCCCTGCAAATTGCTCTTCTTCGATGAATCATAAACGACAGAAAAATCTCATCTTTCAGTTTGGACAGAGCAAGAATGCGGATCACATCATGCAATCTGCATTCACGGATTCACCCAAACTCATTTCTCTTAGCAACTTGAAGAAGGCGCCGGTTTACCAGTTCATTCAGGTAATTCTCAGCAACCTCTTCCTCTGAGGCGTCGGTACAAGATACAAAATAAAGCTATCAGAAAATTCATATAACCAAAATATACTTTCACTTAATTATATGTTTTAATACATGTTATTTTTTACCATACTAACCGAATATATCGAATATTATTGTGCCCAAGGGACAGACGTTGAACATCACGGAGAACGAATCCACGAATCTTATGGTAATCATTAATTCATTTTCGCTATTCACTAAAAATAATTATGTTTATATATATTGTTGTTTATACTCTGATGGACTTTTCTTTCGCTTGTGTTGCCCATATCGTATTATATACTAGAAGAAAAAATATCTTCAAAAGCGTGCGCTGTTTTCACTTAACTTGCTTTGCTTGCAGCAGAGAACCATGTGAAATGACAATGCAATATATCCAGGAAATTATATATTGCTGGATAATTGATTGTTTAATTCGTATATATATCCACTACACACGTTTGCATTGACATCAAGTCTCGGTGCACGTCGTAGAAACTAAGAACCACATATACTCAAGAGTTCGACGTGGCTATTTCTGTGCCATCGATTTGTTCTTCCAGCGCGCAGTACGTCTTTGAATTAAGAAATATTCGATGATTTGATAATTTGTTATTTTGACTATTATTCTAACTCTATAGTTATATGTGTTCAGATTGTCTCGCGTGTTATTTTCAAAAGTTTTAACTAATAAAAATTGCTTATTTTAAGTGTCAAATCATAAAATCTTCTTTTAATTAATTATCTAGCCAGAAGCATATGTCTTCCGTGATGATTAAATTGCAAGATTATAGATCTTATTAATGTTACATCTTCCCCTATATATATAAAAAATATGTAAGTTAGATTCAAATCCCTGTCTCCTCCCCTCCCCGACTACACGTCTCGCTCAAAACAAGAAAAGAAGCAAGTTGTACGTAAACACGAAGAAGCTAATCCAATCGCTTTCTTCTCTTCCGAGAGACAAAATAAAAATCACTTTAATTCTCGCCTTCCAGGAAGAAGACATCGATCATGGAAGGACGAAAAACGTCATTTTCTTTTATATGACCACTAACTATAGTACTACTATCTAGTAGTAGTAGATCGACGGACCAAACTTAATTAGCCCCCGTTGCACATTATTGCATGCGATGCTACAATTAAGTTGATTGCGATTATATATTGAACAGAAGCGTAGATAATTCCAAGATAAGATGTATGTACGTGGAAAAAACTGTGCTCGCTCGAACTGTGCTGACCAACGCTACTTGCTTGCACGCTGAGTTGAATTCCATGCATTCATACGTACTGATGACCAAGAACATCCCATCTTCTAGTGTAGAAAAAATCAACGCTGGTAACATAGAAACATTCAAACGTATCCACCCTATATAAACAGAGAAACCCTACCGTATGTAGAGACGACACATGCATCCAAAGCACGATCGAAATGGCATCTCCTCCGGAAGCCACCGTGATCCAAATGCCATCAAACACGAACGGCGGCGCTCATCCTTCGGTGGTTCCGCTTCTGCCGTCGCCTAAGGGCGGCGACGAGCCGTCGTCGGTGATGTCAACAGCGGCGCCTGCACCGAAAACGGTGAGCGACAAAGTGATATCGAGCACGGCAAACCTGGCGCAGCTTCTGCCGACGGGCACGGTGCTGGCCTACCAGGCGCTCGCCCCGTCCTTCACCAACCACGGCGAGTGCAACGCCGCCAACCGGTGGCTCACCGGCGTGCTGGTCACCATCCTCGCCGCCTTCTGCGTCTTCTTCTCCTTCACGGACAGCGTCGTCGGCAAGGACGGCAAGCTCTACTACGGCCTGGCCACGCCTCGGGGGCTAGACGTGTTCAATCTATCCGACGAGGAGGAGCAGAAGGAGTGGGCTCATGAGCTGAAGCCACTGCGTCTCCGGCCGCTCGACTTCATCCACGCCTTCTTCACGGCGATGGTGTTCCTCACTGTCGCGTTCAGTGACGTTGGGCTGCAGAGCTGCTTGTTCCATAATCCCAGCACCAACACCAAGGAGCTCCTGAAAAACCTGCCTCTGGGCATGGCGTTCTTGTCGAGCTTCGTCTTCTTGATTTTCCCGACGAAGCGGAAGGGTATCGGATATACCGACTCCTATCCGAACCGCAAGGCATGATGATTAATTATATTATGTGTAAAAAAGCTTGTCTAGGTCAATACATATCCTTCAAGAATTTCTTGTTATAACCAGTTAATTAAATGATGACTTGTAGTATTGGTTAGTTTCTTCCAGGCAAACCCTGTAAGTTCAATTCTTATTTGATTTATATATACACACACGATGGCTTGTCAATTAATTCTTTTGCTGGTGCTACTGAAAATTTCACAGCTTTTTACTCATTTTCAACTTCAACCTCCAGAGACAACTTAACTCCATGAATGTGTTCAGCTCGAAATGAAACTGCATGCTTAATTCTACTTTCCGACTAACAAGTAACAACACACTATGCCGCTTTCCAAATACAAATTCTGGTTTGATTCATATTCGAACAGAAATTTCATCAGCAGGTTCTACTGCTACAAATCTAACCCACACCTTCAGCTCCGATTCCTACCCATTTTGCACAAACTATACATTTATACTTGAATTAAACAACTAAAAACCAACAGCTGAGAGCGAGATGTTCACCATTCAACTACAAAAAATAGTCAAATTTGACATTAAAAACCTACTTTTAACATTGCCAAGGTTTGGAATTTCAGTAGTACGGTGTAAGTGATCACAATAGTTGGGGCAGACCGCAAGCGTACGGGTCAACTGTTACAAGATCCTATGGGGATTGAGGACCTCGCCGGACAATGAGATTTATGTCGTGGTCACATTTTTCTTCAGGTCCATCCGATCCGTTGGGTGGCGTGGATTTGTTTGCACGGGATATTTGACGGTGTAATTGTGTAAAATTCAGGTTAGACATGACGTTGGATGTCTTTACCTTACCCATTCTTTATATCTACATCCACATAAAATAGGTAGGGTATGAGTCGTTACCCGTTCTACCCGTTCTCCATATCTACATCCACGTAAAACGGGTAGGGTATAGACAAAAGATTATTTGTCCCATTAAAAGCGTGGAGGATACATATATATCCACGAAGTAAAAGAGTATGTGGAAGGTGCTGCCCGCCTCAATCACAGCATCTACTGAGAGACAATAGAAACGATTGCATTATTAGAGAACCGGTACTTCATCCAACTCCTTTAGCACCCACCCATAATTAGAGACGGTACTAAAAATCACATACAACAATGAAAGAGGATATGAAAAGTCGTTAGTAGGTATAACCTGCTTTACCGAATAGGGACATCACTTGGTACTAAATACATTAGTATCAAATGGTATTCCCAACTGGTACTAATTATTCAAACTTCTACTACTAGTTTGGGATACCAACCAATACTAATGTGTTTAGCACTATCCGATACTAATATAGAATCTTTAGTGTTGGTGTCTCAAACCTATACTAAGATTGTGGATATTATTAGAAGTCATCTTCCTTCCCCCATATCGTGTCATGAATAGAATAGAGAACAATTGTCTAAAATTTTCTTTTTTAAGGGGAGGTGCTGCCTTTTTTTAGATTTCAACTTCATCCTCTTCCAAGATATAGTTAGGATCGTGTCTTTTTTCTTTGGAGATGGAGAAATTGTGATTTTGTATGCATGAAGAGAATAGAGAAATTTTAGATTTATATATCAATTGAGTGCATGTGTGCTTTATGTTATATTTTCCATAAATAGCACATTTTCAGATTATAGCTCACCCTCAATTTTTCATTAATATCTCATCTTTATATTATATTTCACATAATTATGATGCAACATCATCCTCTCACAAATTTAGTTTTTTCTTCTTCCAATATATAATAGCTATAATTATTGAATTAGAAAATTAAATGGTGCATGTGGAAAACTTCTCATCCTATTACAAATATTTTTTAAGAAATTAAGCTAATTAAGTTAAAGATTTATTAATACATAAATGAATTAATTAAGATTTATTAATACACATGCATGCAAAAAGTGTTGTATTCCAATTTCCACGCTCATCGGCAAATGTCTACTTGTCCGAATATTTTAGATATATTCTTATGTATTAAAAAATAATTAATTAGTATATATATTTAGGATGCATTTGGTAGGGATTCTTCAAACTGATTTTCAACGGAATTAGGAGAATCTATACCAAACGATATTTTTTGACAACTTAGTTCTCAGGTGAATCGTTTAGAATCTTCTTTTTTAAGGAAACAAGAATCAGCCAAAACGATGTTTTGCTGATATTAAATATAATTATGTTATACTTATAATTAATAAGTTTATATACATGTATGAGTAAATAAATCTAAAGTGATCTATTGATCATCAAAATATCAATAATTAACATATCTAAAAACTTTCTAAACCTACAAAATCAAAAAAATGAAACTGGAGGGAGTAGTATTTTGTTGTACAAGCAAGGGCAACCTAGCTCAGCTCGGCCTGGGCGCGCGCCCAACTTGGCAGCTTATAACGGGGAGTTCGTTGTGGTTCAGCTAGTTTCTGGAGCGCGCAAACGCCTTCGTTCCCCTGCACTGCAGTTTGTACGTTTTGCAGAGAGTGGCCAGGGATGTGTACGTTTCAGCTGCAGGTACGCTATGCTGGCATCACCTCTGGTGCGTGGAGTACCTAGTAGCCATATTCTTGTTGCTTGTTGTAACTGCTCCTCCCGCACGTATACGTACACAGTACTGCCAATAAAAAGGACTGGCAAGAGGCAACGAAGAAGGCATTCCAATTTCCAAGCCAAGTATCTCAATATCTCCCTCCTCGAATCACAAGATAATATCAACATCTTTCGGTCGGTCGATCGACCGACCGACCTGTGCAGTACGTATGGATTCTAATGACATGCACGTCCAAATGCCGGTAGTTGTCCAAGAACCTAGCTGTGATGTGACGAGGCCAAGGCACACGAGAGATACGATGATGATCAGTAGTTCTGATGTGCAAGGCGCAGCTGGACAGACACAGCAGCCGCATGTTTTACAGTTTTTTAATTTTCGTTTCGTCTGATCATAGATAATTAGTATAGTTTTATGTTATTATTTTGTTTCTTTTGTTTATACGTTATTTTTTCTTTTTCTCTGAGTTTTTATTTCATTTCACATGCCAATCAAAATATAGAAGTTATAACTTTATATATATACAACAATTTGTTACATGTATATATATATGTGTGTGTGTGTGTGTGTGTAAATATATAGTCCTAACCTAAAACCTAAATTCCCTAAACCAGTTGTCGCCACCGTCATCCCCGTCGTCACCACCGTCGCCGGTGCCGTCGCTATCGCCACCGGTGTGCTCCAGTTCATCAGCGCCGATGTGCTCCAATTCGTCGCCGCCGCCGTGTACACTGCCACCAATGTCAACTGCATGAGTGTTGTTGCCGACGTCGAGCACATTCATGCTATCACCATTGTTGAGAAAGTTAATGCTGTTGTTGATGCTGATGACGTTAACATCCAGATCTTCATTATATTCCTCGTCATCGTCCGACGAAATCTCGACGGTCAAAAGATCAACAACACGATAGATAATGGCAGTAGTACTTACGTCCGAATCGGAGTCTTCTTCCGCCATCGCCCTAGCCGTCACTGAATCATCATCGTTCTGGATGACCCTAGCCGCCTCCGAATCCTCGTCGACCTGGATGACCCGCGCAACGAAAGAATCGTTGGAGGTTGAAGAAGAAATAACTCAAATATGCACAGAAAAAAGAAACAAAATGAATAGATTAATGTAACTTGCAAGAAACAAAATGAACAAGACAAACGAGAGCGAAGAACATACCAGAGCGCAAGAACGACGGAGAAATTAGCTAAAGTATGATAGAAAAGATAGCAAGAAACAACGCTGGATGACTCCTCTTAATATAGTCGTACCTTTAGTACTGGTTGATATTATCAATCGATACTAAAGTGCGACGTGCACAATTACTAAAGAGACACGCGCGCAACTTTCACTATAGGGCCATATCTTTAGTATCAGTTTATAACTTCAACCAGTACTAAAGTGTGACGGGCACAATAACGAAGAGGCGCGTGCGAAACTTTCACTACAGAGCCATATCTTTAGTACTGGTTTATAACTTCAACCGGTTCTAAAGTACGGGTAGAGTTACTGAAGAGACGCACGCAAAACTTTCAGTATAGAGTCATATCTTTAGTATCGGTTTATAACTTCTACTAGCACTAATATGTGATGGGCACAGATACCAAAGAGACGCATACAAAACTTCCGTGAAACTTTCACTACAGAGCCATATCTTTAGTATCGGTTCACAATTTTAACTGGTACTAAAAAGCAGTAGTTATCGTTAATCACAGATTCATACATTTAGTACAGGCTTGAGTTGCCAACCGGTACTAGTGCTCGTTACCAATTTTTTAAATGGAAATACTCTAAGGGATTTTTTACCGCACTTCTTAAATTCAGGGGCTCTTTGTAATCTCTATCTTTTGTTTATATGTTTAGTTCTTTATGTTGTTATGTGTAAAACTTTAAACTACATTTACAATATAAATCTAACTTACAAATCCGGTTCATATTGAAAGAAAAGTAGCATGCTTATAACCCTAACTCATCGATATACTTAGGGTTTTTTGTAATCTCCATATTTTTGTTTATATGTTCACTTCTATATGTTGTCATGTAAAAATTTTAAACTACATTTACCATATAAATCTGACTTATAAATCCAATTCATGTTGAAAGAAAAGTAGCATGCTTATAACCCTAACTCTAGGGATCTTTGTAATCTACATATCTTTTATTTATATGTTCATTTATTTGTGTTGTCATGTGTAAAATTTTAAGCTATATTTATAATATGAATCTAACTTATAAATCCGGTTCTTATTGAAAGAAGAGTAGTGTGCTTATAACCCTAACTCATCGATGTACTTAGGTTATTTGTAATCTCCATATCTTTTGTTTATATGTTCACTTATATATGTTGTCATGTGTAAAATTTTAAACTACATTTACAATATAAATCTAATTTATAAATCTGGTTCATGTTGAAAGAAGGTAGCATGCTTATAACCCTAACTCATCGATATACCTAGGGCTCTTTGTAATCTATATCTTTTGTAATCTCCTATAAACCATCAAAAGACACATATCATTTGCAACTATGGCCAGAACAGAGCATCAAGGAACCCTAAATCAGAACAGATCGAGTAGTATCAATTTGCAACATTAAACGATACAAGGTTTATGGATAAACAAAATAAGGCAAGCCCCAGATCAGATGTTTGATTACACCACAACCCTAATTGCTTCAAGTTCCTAATACATATGTTCATCAATAGCTAGCTAGAGTATGTAAACAATTGGCTCTAGTACACTACGGCTGATGTCAAAATGAAAATCACAGACTGTGCGGACACTAATGTTGTTTTCCTGTAGAAAATAGCCAAACCCAGCTATTAGGTTATAACGTCTATCTGATGATTTCTGCACTACAACTAAGGTTGGTGTGCTTCCTGTAGCTGTCACTCCAATGGTGGCAATCTTTTGGTGCAGGTGAGATGAGATATACAACTTAGAATACTACCCTGAAAAGTACTGTTAGAATATAAATATGTTGTTAGTTAGCTGAGGCAATTGCATGAATAGATGTTTGGCATATAACATGTATGTAGTGTTTACCATCCTGTTTTGGTCAATGACTGTTTTGTTGATTGTGCAGACATACAATTTGGTCACCAAAGATAGGACCGACGAGATGTGAGCGCCTTCATGTTTGCTATCAAATTTGTAGCATTGCCAAAAAACAGTAGTTTTCCAATTGATTGGTGTGGCTTTCTTTGGTTTTGCCTTCTTTGCAACATTCTTAGCTGGTACAGAGCCAATATTCTCACATGCGGCCATAAATACACAGGTAAGTAGTGTGAAAAAATAGACATGTTTGTTGCTATGACAAAATAGTCATTATAATTACTGCTATCACTTGTGTCTATTGCTATGGTTTTTGATATTTTCTATTCGTCATAATTATTAAAAATGGTAGCAATGGTAGACAATTGTGCTTTCATTATTAGCACCAAGTAGTCCCCTTCTACTAGAGCTACTCGGTTAGTAAATATAGACTAGCATTTGTCTAGGAATAACCTATCTCCAATCTTTTTAACGTCGATAATATATGTGCAACCATCTCTTGTGAAGATGTTATAGGCATTGATGACTTTTTCTATTTATTAGTATCGGCTATACCTACCCATGATTTTTTCTCTCTCTTTTCTGACCATTGTATATGACTTTTAATACCAGCTCGAATCGGAATAGGTACTAAAGGAGTGAATAAAAGCCTACTTCTCTAGTAGTGGAGTTTGCATACATGCATGAGTAAATAATTTGAAAGTGACCTTATTGGTGAATTACCGAGCAGTCCACCCAAAGGGGTACCCAAGGTAGTATTTAGATGTGTAAGGAAGCCCAGCGCCTTTGAACCCGATGATCGACTCTAGAAAACAAGAGCCAAAATTTATACTGGTTCAGACCTCCCGAGAAATAATAGCCCTACGTCTAGTGTTTTGGTGTATTATATGGTGTCTAAGCTTACAAAGCAATGAGCTATAAACGTAAGCAATTAAGATTGGATGATACGATGTCTCTAGGGGTGCCTCGTCCCTTTATATACTCAAGGGGTGAGCCCAATGATCCAGTACTCTATCCCGAGTCGGTCTATCTGATATCTAAAATTATATACTAAACTCGGATGTTAATTCTCTAATTATAAGAATTCTGATACAAACATATACATTCATACCGGATCTAGGATTCAGTTCCCTAATAAGGACTTAACCTTTCTTATCAAGACTAAATCCTCTTAATGGGTCATACTAGACTCCAATATTAGACTTGGCTTGCTCTTGTTTCAGGCTGATAAGTCTATCTCGGGGTATCGAGAGTTCTGACAGACCTATTAATCACCAATGCATCAATAATTTTGTGAAAGGGCAACCTAGCTCAGCTCGGTCTGCCTGCCGCCCAAACTTGGCAGCTTATAACGGGGAGTTCGTTGTGGTTCGGCTGGTTTCTTCTGGCGCGCGCAAACCGCTCTCTCCTGCTCCACAGTTTGTTACTTTGTTGCTGTTCGTTGTAACCAAAATACACATGCAGAGGGTGGCCATGGATGTGTACGACGTTCAGGTACGCTATGCTGGCATCACCTCTGGTACGTGGAGCTCTAGTAACCATGCATATGTTGATCTTGTTGCTTGTTGTAACTGCTCCCCCCGCACGTATTCACGTACACAGTACTGCCAATAAGAAGGACCGGCGCAAGAGGCAACGATGGCATTCCAAGCCAAGTATCTCGATATCTCTCTCCTCGAATCACAGCACAATCTCAACATCTCTCGGTCGATCGACCGAGATCGACCAACCTGCAATGCGAATGGATTCTGATGCCGTGAACGTCCAAATAATGCCGGCAGTCGTCCAAGAACCGAGCGGTGATGGGACGAGGCCACGGGAGATGATGATGATCAGTAGTAGTGCTGATGTGCACGGCGCAGCTGGGCGGGCACAGCAGGCGCCGCATGTGGACAAGACGCTGTCGAGCGCGTCGGACCTGGTGAAGCTTCTGCCGACGGGCACGGTGCTGGCGTTCCAGGCGCTCGAGCCGTCGTTCAGCAACCACGGCGTCTGCCACGCGGCCAACCAGTACCTGGTCGTGGCGCTAATTGCCACCTGCGCGGCCTCCTGCGTGCTCCTCTCCTTCACCGACAGCCTCATCGGCCGGGACGGCAAGCTCTACTACGGCGTCGCCACCTTCCGTGGATTCTATCCGTTCAACTTCGCCGGCACTCGGGCCGACCTCGGCGCCATCTTCAAGGACCTGTCCAGGTTCAGGATCAGGGCGCTCGACTTCGTGCATGCCATCTTCTCGGCGGTCGTGTTCCTCGCCGTTGCGTTGGCCGACGCCAACATACAGAGCTGCCTCTTCCCGGACGCCGGGCCGGACATGAGGGAGCTGCTGGTAAACCTGCCGCTCGGTGCAGGGTTCCTGTCCAGCATGGTCTTCATGATCTTCCCCACCACCAGGAAGAGCATCGGCTACACGGATATGACGCCCCACTCTCAGTGACGTTACAACTTACACGTGCCTATGAAATTATGAATGCATTGTTGACGCCCTGGAATTAAGTCTGGTGTACTATATCAGACGGCAGAAAACTGATCAAGTCTGACTAGCATAAAAAATATCGTAGTAACAAATCTTCTATGACGGATAAAAAACGTAGTAACAAATCTTTTACGACGGATAAAAAACATATGTCACTAATAATTTGTGAATGACAGAACAACTTACACCTATTACTAACAGCCAAACATTAGTAACGAGCCAAACAAAGACCAGTGACGGTTTTCTCTGATGCCCAAACTCTAGGCCTACCTTTATTAACAGATGAAAATAGAATACTAGTTACTAATGCTCTATCTTCAGTAATAGATGTTTTTTAAATCTGTCACTAGTACTTACTATATAAGCAACTATGACCACATCCATCAATCTCCGCTTGGGGTTGACACTAGCAACTGCTTAGGTCCAAGTGAGTAGCTTGAGGCCACCCAAGTAGCTCGAGGCTACGCGAGCAACCGCATGAGCATAAGGCCACCGACCGATGGCTCCAACAACTGTGTGGCGCACTAGCCATTGGGTCACGCATGTGTCTCTCGCACGTACTCTATATGAAGGCCAACATGGCTCCCACACTCTATCTATCTACACACATGCAATCTGTGTGTTGTAAGTTGATCTTCCAAAAAACTCTATGCACAACCAATTACACCGTCTCCCATTTAGAAGTATTAGATTATAAATATGACTATGCAACTAGTCATATTTATAGGAAAACGCTTCCAGATTATCCACGCACATTACACGGTTCAAAGATATTTGGCCTGTGTAGCGAGGCTCTATGATCTTATACAGTTCTAGAGAGAATTTCGGTCATGTCACTTTATTGTCCTCAAGGATACATCCCCTCTCTGCCCTATATCGAGACTTGTATTTGGAGAATAATTAGAAGATGTTACTAAAATTCTCTCTAGAACCGTATAGGACAACAGAGTCTCGCTACGCAGGCTACATGCACATCACTAGATGTGATTTAGGACCTATACTTGCCGCACATCCCACAAGGCATGTCCTCAAAAAATATTGAAATACCATCATGGTACCCTGACAAGATTTCGTGCCAAGCTAGGCAGTTTGTATACCATAGCAACATATAGACACATATTGAGGTTTTGCTTCTTGTAGTGTTCGCCATAGTCGAGTAAACCCCCTTCACTAAGTGGACTAGGTCGGGGGACACAACCAACCTCGAGCAACCCATGACATACTAGTGGGGTTGTATGTGGGTATAAGTTATACTCAGAGCCAGACCTTATCCACTAGACTTAATGTAGTAAGATAAATATCTTGCAATCATAGTCATGGACTTGTCCTTCATTGTCATTGGTGTAACTTCCAATAAGCTAGTAAGCACCCACAATCAACACTTTATCATATTTTAGTTTTTCAAGACTTAACCAAACTGCCTAACGGTTGTGACCCTACCATAGGTACATGATATCCAACACGAGTCATAAATAAGTATCATTATAAAATTGTACAATTATCCCCTTTGGAAACACTAGTTGAACTAAGATTTGCTAAGTAGTTTATCTTAGAGCATCTCCAAGAGAGTTGTTATTTTTGGTTTTCTAAAATCTTATATAGAGAGTCCTCTTAATAAAATTTAATTTCTAAATTTTCTTACTCTCGAGCAGACTCTCGATATATATTCTATATATTTTACTCTTATATCATTGACAGGTGGACCCTACTTGTCAAATATTTTCTCTTTTCTTTTAGGAAAAA
>KE372749.1:432419-446382 GCA_000418225.1 Zizania latifolia | reverse complement strand
CGAGCGGGGGCGAGGGCGGCGCCACGGCAGGCACGGGAGAGCTGCGGCCTTTGGGGGCGCGGGGGCGGCAGGGTGCGCTTGGGCTAGGGTTTGCACTTTGCAATCGATTCATACTGAGATTTTGCATTTGCACCGAAATTGGAAGAAACAGATGGATAAAATCCAGCCATCCCGAAACGAAAGGAAGAAGGGAGATTCGATGATTTGACAATTAAAAGTTTTGGAAATTTGATTACGTGCCACCTATGTAAAATAACGTACGATTGATAAATAATTGAGTTTTGATTATTTAATTATTTATTACCAGTGTAAATAACATACGGAGACATTGGAGCCATGATTATAGGATATAGTAACAGAGTGATAAATAATTAAGTTTTATTGTTTAATTATTTGTCACATATGTTAATATTATATCGAATAATGAGAGTATATGACTGTGGACCTGAGTAATAAATAATTAAGTTTTGACTATTTAATTATTTGTTACATGTGTAAATAACATATGAAGCCATAAAAAAATTTGGTATATATTTTAAAATCTGAATCATTTGAGCCTGATTTTAAATTTATAATTTAATTCTAGAATTAATTTTAAGAGTTTATCTGTCACTTTTTCTTCAAAATCTTGAATAGATGAAGGGTGTATCCGCAAAAGTACCCCGCCCTTAACCCGAATCGCCGCGAACCAATCCGGCGCCGCTGCCGCTGCTAACCCGCAGCCTTTACTCGCCCATCTCCTCCTCCTCCGGCCAGACGCCACAGACGGCGGGCACCAGCGCGAGCCACATGGAGTCCACCACGGCGGCAGCCCGGTTCACCTGCTTCGCGCCGGCCACCAGGGTCCGTCCGGCCGCTGCCGCTCGCCTCCCGGCAAACTTGGGGGCGCCCAGGAGCAGCGCGGCGTCGGTGACGGTCCCCGTCGCGGCGCCGCGGCGGTCGCGCAGGTGGGCGCCAGGGGTCGCCTACGCCACCGCCGCCACCGAGAAGAGCATCTACGACTTCACCGTCAAGGTGGCCATTTTTAAGCCTCGTTAATAATTCTCACGACGATTCGCCGCTGTGAAGCTATTCCAACCAAATAATTTCACGGTTTTTTCACAACTCAAAGCTCACATCAACTTTTTTTATAGGTGACAGCTTAGATCAATTTTTTTAAATCTACAGTTTAACTAAACACATCCTAAAAATTTGGGTGTTGCGCTGTTAGAGTGTTAGGTATTTGGTGTCGCGTTGATGAGGAGGTAGTTGGGAAATGTTGTAACTTGGAACCATATATAGATAGTTTATGATTTTAAATATTTTGGTCTGCTGTTGAACATGTTTGGAATTGGCCGAGTCAGACCATCGCAGATGACGCTCTAATCTTCACAAAATCACATGCTGTAAGATTGCATTAGCTATCAGGGGATACTGTTGTTACTTATTACTGTATCGGAATTATACAGGTACTTATGTAGAATATGATGTGCTGAAATTCAGGAACTAGTTATTTTGAGGTAATAGTTTAGTTGAATTATAGGTGCACCGAACAGTCACCATAGAATGATCACTGAAAGGTGTGTGTTATTTAACATGATTGAAATTAGCCCAATCAGCTAAATGCAGTCGAAGCTTTGTAAGTTTGTCTGGCAAATTAGAATGTTACAGCTCTATGCATCAAGGGCGCATTGTTCTGAAACTGTGAGTTGAGATGCGTGTGCTGGTTGCTCAAATTTCATTATGGATACAATCGTTTGTTAAAAAATTTGATCCAGAGAAGTTGTACAGAATAAACCTTCATTATGAGATATACTTGTATATGATGGAAATAAGTTTGTCTGATTCTATGCATCGTTAGCTTTTTTAGTGTACTACTTTGATATTTCCCTAGTGCTTGTTTATCATAATTTTTCATATTAATTATTGATGCATGAAGAAATCAGTACATCTTTCCAAGGGGCATTTTCAACTTTTGTGCGTGAACAGAACTGCTCTGTGTTGTGCAGGACATTGATGGAAAAGATGTTTCGCTTAGCAAGTTCAAAGGACGAGCGCTGCTAATTGTTAATGTTGCATCTCAGTGGTAATTTGCTTAATAAAATGTTCCTTAACATCAAATATTGTACTTTACTCATTATAATCTGGCACTAGACTTCACATTCTTATCTGAATTTCAGTGGGCTGGCAACAGCAAATTACACGGAACTATCTCATCTTTATGAGAAGTACAAGACTCAAGGTAATAAAATTGCTGGCTCAGATTATGTTTGCATTGACTATAGCTTACTGATTTATTGCACAAGAATTTGGGCAACACTTAACTCTTTCTTTTTATAAAGCTTCTGTTTGGCATGGATTTCAGATGGTTTAGTAGGCTTGATATCTCCGTGGTGTTTTTTTCTCTGAATTTCAGGATTTGAGATTCTGGCATTTCCTTGCAATCAATTTGGTGCACAAGAACCTGGGTCAAATCCACAGATAAAGCAGTTTGCTTGTACAAGGTTTAAAGCCGAGTTTCCTATTTTTGACAAGGTACATTAACTCCCATCTTAAGAAGCAATTTACCCAATATTAACTGCCAATTATCAGGTTATGAATACATGATGCATTTCTTGTGTGTGTATGTGCAATGGCAGGTTGATGTCAATGGGCCTAACACAGCCCCTATTTATAAGTTTCTTAAGTTGAGTGCTGGAGGATTTTTAGGTGATCTAGTGAAGTGGAATTTTGAGAAGTTCTTGGTGGACAAAAATGGCAAAGTTGTAGAGAGATACCCACCTACAACTTCACCATTCCAGATTGAGGTGCGTTTACTTTGTCTCTGCTATCATAATAAGTTATTAACACCCTTGTTTTATAGAATTCACTTGCTTTACCGTATTGAGTTCTCAAAATGGAACCTTTTTCCATAAAACTGTAAAGATCAATGGACTAATTCAATTTATCGATGTGCACTGCAACCTTACTAACTGTGGCTATCTGTTTCTAAGATTCCTCACATATGTTACACAACATATGCTCGTTTTCCACATTTGTAACATCATTGAATGGCATTAAGAGATTAACCTTTGTGAGACAAATTAAATATGTTTTTTTGCCTCTTTCATGCAAATCTCCATCCAGCTTTGGTGGGAGTTGACATTCACAAGTCATTGGCTCATTATTATATTAAAAAGTTATGCATAAAATCCCTTAATAGGCTTAAATATTGGTGTATGGGAATCCACCTAAAATTAATATTGTCCAGGCCTAACAAACAATGTCCAACTGAGCATTAGAACACTAATTCCACAGTTCTAGAATGGTTCTGGGGAGCATTTAATTATACCTTTTGTGCGTTGCCTATGGAGTATGCGTGAACTTTCTTGCTGTACATAGCCCCAGAACCCAGGTGGCAGTTCCTCGTGAATCATGATGGTCAATGGAGTCCAAGTTGCCACAAGATAATGTGGTTTAGAACTTCAAATGGTACTAAGGACATTTATCTGAAGTATTCCGTCGAATTTAGAGTTTCGGCGTTTGCTCTGGTATAAGAAAAAAACAAATTGCAGTGCCGGGTGCATCATCAGCTGTAATTTTGTCATGTTACCAATATGGAGTGGAAAGCCAGAGTTCATTAGCTGTAAAGTATATTTATTAGTAGTAAATGGATTCACTATTTTACTTTCGGCCCATTCTATTTTTATACTATCTTCATTCCAAAATATAATGTATTTAAGTTTTTAAAATGATATTCAATTGATCATTAGTTATGTTCACTATATATCATGTAGAATGTTAATCATTACTTACTTTCACTATATATCATCAACAACTATTAAAATAACAAAATATAAAAGTATTTTCAAATAGCAATTTAATTATATAACATGTATAATACTAAATCTAAATATTTTTAGTTTAATTATTGGTCAAAAGTTATAGAGATTGATTTTTCTAAAAAAAATAGACTTATTATATTTTAGAATTTTCCCAGTGTCATTGAGATGACTTTACGAAATGTACCCATTACCTTTGAATTCTTTCGGGTGCTTCCCATATAATTTTTTTTTTTGTATTTGGTTGAGTTGCACGTTCTTAAATCCTCTTGTGGGTATGATATTCCAAACCACTTCTGCCACTTCCCTGCGCATTTTTTCAATTCTGCACTCCGCACTGCTCACAGTGTACTCGATCTCGATCTAAATTTCTTGCAGGACATCCAGAAACTCCTTGCGGCATAAATACTGAGCCACACTTCAGTTAAGCTCTTCTGCACATATGCCCTGCCTTAAACTAGAGTTTTACTTGATCATATGTAATTTTTGCGCGATATAGTTTGTTCTTCTTCTGTAAAACAATTCACCGATTATATGTGCACACGTACAGTTGTAACATGAGAGTTTTAGGGTATCAATTCTGTAGGCTTATCTGCTCCCCTGTAGCTAACAAAACTATCCATGTTGCAGTTTTCTGCTTGCAGCGTCGTATTTCTTCTGTACTTTCGTGAAATTGCTGAATCTAGTTCCGTTGTCAATGAGTTTTCCATTGGACACTTGCAACTCTGTGACAAATGTAAAAACTTTCTTATTTTGCACTTTTCATTGGTCTAGGATTGGATGCTGGAATTTCTTTTCGGAAAACTGAATTATTGTATATAGGCATTTCTGGTGTGTACCTTGTGGTGTGTTAAATGGTAAGCGAGACTGTTTGTTTGTTAGAGTTCCAAATTAAAAAAGATTTAGAGTTGTGGGTCTACTATGTGTTGGAGCTGGACCAAAATCACTACATATAAAATATCAATTTATCGAAACAACAATTATATTTCACATATGAATCAACTCCTCATCCTGTAGTGAACTCTGAGGATAACTTCAACTAACATGAATAGCAGCAGAATAATAATCATATGCATATGAGACATAATGATTTACGTCGAAAAAAGGAGTAAAAACCATAGGACCAAAAGGTCTACTCTAAGCTTCTACTATTATCAATAATGGATACAAATGGAGTCTTCTCTATAACATCTAGAGATATTTCATAGCAGCAACAATATCATCAAGTGGTACACTTGGCATCAACAATACTAACTATAGAATAACTAGCAAGAGGTATAACAGACTAAGTAGAGAAAGATGGCTTTGTTCTCTTCGGTATTCAGCTAATATCGCCCAAACTATAAAAGTAAACAGCATGAAACTTGGCAGAAATGAAGGTCTATAAGTTCCTTTCAAGCTGTCAAAAGATTATTCAAATCGAACACCGTTTGCTCCTTCAAACTGACATTATACCAGAACTGGTCATGCTGAAACTGTAGTCACTGTAGCTGACAAACCATTGTTCAAATTTGGTGTTTCACTCAACCAATCCTCACATAAACAGATCAAATCAAAGTGTCTAAGTGTAGAACGGACTCACTAACTTTGGTGTCGATCTAACCATATTTGAGCCTTCAATCACTGACTTGAAGAGGACCGGGTAGAAGCTACCGGACGAGATAATCTCTTCTTCTTCTCCATTCTCTTCTCCTCTCTTGTGTTTTCTAGTTCTTTGCTTCCTGGTTTGGCTGCTGCACTTTGCTGCTCTCTCTCTCCTAAGTGGAGGCTAGAGTTTTTATTCCACTCATAAAAATGGAGCAATCATAAATATTGATCAAGAGATGAATCAATAGCTCGTAGAGTTAGACTCTTGAACAGTGATGAACTGAGAAATAAGGATCCATGTGGAGGGATTTAACCCAATACTACGGGCTTTAATATAAAATTTAAGAATATAATAATATTTAATTCTCCTGTAGGTTCATCGGAAAAGGATCTCGAAGTGAGAGCCCTGTCAAACCGCCTAACTTAGATCTTCACAAGTGTGTAATAGGTTAGGTTGGTTTTCTTGCTACACTCCTAAGTCAAAATATTAGAAAGTTTTGATCCATGCATGCACCTTCGTTGACAATGCCTATGTTCCTTACTATCTTCACCACCATCACCGTGGTTGCTATCTCCAGTCCTGTTCCGCCCGCTGCTTCCATTGCCGTGGGCTTGCACGCCGGCGACCGTGCAGCGCTCGTCTCCTTCAAGTCCGGCGTGTGTGGCAACCTCTCTGGCTGGGGCTCCCCAGCTGCCATGCGCAGCTGGACTGGCGTCAAATGTGACCCTGACACTGGGCGCGTGATTGGCCTGTTTCTCTCTAGGTCCAACCTCACCGGCGTCATTTCCCCGGCGATCGGCGACCGCCCCATGCTCGAGAGGCTAGAGCTCCACGGCAACCATCTTTCCAGCGACCTCCCGCCGGAGCTCTGCGGGCTGTCGCGGCTGAAGGAGCTGAGCCTCGATGACAACTTTTTGGCCGAGCTGATCCTGGAGACGCTCGGCCTTCCGAGGAACATCCCCTACCTCACCGGCGACATCCCGAAGGCCATCCTCTGCAACTGCTCCGCCTTGACCTTCATTGGCATGAGCGGCAACTCCCTCACCATAATATTGCCTGTCAGAAAGACGAATCAGTGGTGGAGTACGACCGCTCGCTCGCCGTCATCGTCACCGACGGCGGCGCCGCGGCCGTCGTTGCGGCGACCACGCCATGCCCGTGCTTGGCGAGGTCTTCCTTGAGGAGCGCGATCTCATGGCACACCTTCACCATGGTCGGCCGCGTCGACGGCGAGTGCTGCGTGCACGCGAGCCCGAGGTCGATCAGCTCGTCCACGACGTCCGCCAGGAGCGGCCGGTCGTCGTCGCCCACGGCCGCGCCGTCCCCCGCCGCCGCCGCGTCGCTCAGCCACGAACGCGCCACGACGGCGGCGACGTCGTGCGGGTAGTGGCGCCTCACCCAGTCGTGCAGCGTGAGGCCCTCGTGGAAGATGACATCGGTTGGCC
Organism: Zizania latifolia; assembly: GCA_000418225.1. Taxonomy (NCBI): domain Eukaryota; kingdom Viridiplantae; phylum Streptophyta; class Magnoliopsida; order Poales; family Poaceae; genus Zizania; species Zizania latifolia. Next base: position 439,549 of record KE372749.1, on the reverse strand, counting down.
TCTTTCCGGTGATCAGCTCAAGCATCATCACGCCGAAGCTGTACACGTCGCCTTGTGCAGAAGGGTGACCTCCTAATCCATACTCTAACCACGAAATTAAAACACGATTAGTACTAAATACTAATTAATTAAGCCAACGTGATGTTGTTTAGATTAGTTAATTAAGTTAAGAGGGCTAAATTAAAGTAAGTTGATGAACTAATTGAAGTACCTGGTGCAATGTAGCCGACGGAACCTTGTAACAATCCGGTTATGGAGTTGCGATTATCAGCTGAGGCAGCGATGCTGCCGGAGTTGGTGCCGCCGCCGACGTCCTTGACAAGCTGGGCGATGCCGAAGTCGGCGACGACGGCCGTCATGTCGTCGTCGAGGAGGACGTTGCTTGGCTTGAGGTCGCAGTGTACGACGCGGACGGGCGCGTAGTGGTGCAGGTAGGCGAGCCCCTCGGCGACGTCGCCGGCGACGGCGACCAGCTGCAGGAGGTCGAGGCCGCGGCCGGGCCGGCCGTCGTGCGGGTAGAGGCGGCTCTCGAGGCTGCCGTTGCGCATCAGAGGCAGCACGAGCGCGTGGAAGTCTGGCTGGCTGCACGTGGTGACCACGCGCACCAGGTTCCGGTGGCGCGTCCGCCGCAGCACCTCGCACTCCCGCTTGAAGCTGCGGGAGACCTCGCCACCACTTTTCGGGTCGAGCACCTTTACGGCGACGCGCGTGCCGTCGCGGAGCGTCCCCTCGTAGACACGCCCGAACCGGCCGGCGCCGATGAGGCTCGACTGCTCGAAGCCGCCCGTGGCCTCAAAGAGCTCCCGGTGCGAGATCCTCGGGTGGTCCCTCTCTCCCAGCTCGTCGGCGGAGCCGGCGAGCAGCATGGACCGGCGCGCTTCTCGCCTCACATCCGCTCTCGCCGCCGCACGGCACGCGACGACGCCGAGAATAGCCAGCGTGAAGCCGACGACCGTGATAACAATCGGCAGCACCACGCGCGGGTTATGAAGCACGCGGCGCTTCACGCCGCCGCCGCCGCCGCACCGAGCCATGCCAGGCATCATACCGCACAGCCCAGCGTCGCCGAGGAACGCGTCGGCGGGGAAGCCCGCGAAGGCGCCGCCACTGGGCACCTCGCCGGAGAACCCATTGTAGGAGAAGTTGACCAACCGCAACGACGCCGCCATCCCCAACGACTGAGGCAAAGCTCCCGATAGGGCATTGTAGGACACGTCGAGAACCTGCAAGAACGACAGCGCACCTACGGTGTCCGGCAGGACGCCGTCCAGCGCGTTGCCAGAGAGGTTGAGGTACTCGAGCGCGATGCAGCCTCCGAGCTGCGGCGGGATCCCGCCGGACAGCCGGTTCGACGACAAGTTGAGCACTTGCAGCATCACCATCTTGCTAATGGTGGCAGGTATCGTCCCTTCCAACAGATTACTGGAAAGATTCAGGTAAAGCAATCCACTCAGCTCGGACAAATCTGCCGGGATCTCGCCTCGCAACATGTTGTGAGAAAGATCAAAATTTTGAAGGTTTACGCATTGCGCGAGGCTGGGAGGTATGATTCCGGCGAGACGGTTATGGTGCAAGACGAGCACCCGAAGCTGCGTGAGGTTGGAGAGTGTGGCCGGGATGTCGCCGGAGAGCAGGTTGTCGGAGAGGTACACCCGCTCGAGCCGCCGCATGCCGGCGATGGCCGGTGGGATGGAGCCGTTGAGGAGGTTGTGCGACAGGTTGAGAGCCGTGAGGTTGGTGAGGTCGGAGAGGTTCGCCGGGATCGGGCCGAAGATGCTGTTGTACTCCAGGTGGAGCTGCGTGAGGCCGGGGCCGAGGCGGCCGACGAGCGGCGGGATCGTGCCGGCGAGCTCGTTCCCGGCGACACCGAGCTCCTTCAAATTGGTGCAGTTGGTCAGGGAGGCAAAGAAAGGCTCAAGGTTGGTGTTGTTCTCTGGGCTCCTGAGGTAGTTGAACGATAGGTACAAAAGCTCCAAGCTCCTCATGTTGCCGAACATGTCGGTGGGCAGATCATCGGCGAGGAAATTCGACTCCAGCAGCAACCATTTGAGCTTCGTCGAGTTGGACAGCGAGCGCGGGATCCCGCCGACGAGGTTGTTCGACCACAAGACGAGGAACATGAGGTCAGGCATAGGGCAATCTCCTCGGATGGGGATTTCGCCGTCGAGCGAGTTGGAGGAGAGATCAATGTACTGCAAGGAGGAGAGGTTGCAGAAGATGGCCTCCGGGATGTGGCCGGAGAGGTTGTTCTCGCCGAGGTTGAGGTAAATCAAGTTCGGTATGCGAGTGAGCTCCACCGGAATTTCCCCCTCCAAGAGGTTGTTGCCGAGGCTCAGCTGCTTCAGCGCAGGGAGATTCCCAAGCTCCGGTGGCACTCCACCGGCGAAGAGGTTTCCTGAGAGATCAAGTGAATTCAGGCTAGAGAGGTTTCCAAGCTCCGGTGGAACTCCGCCGGAGAACGTGTTCGCCGATATGTCTAGTGAAGTGAGCCGGAAGAGGTTCCCGAGCTCCGGCGGGACTCTCCCGGCGAAGAGGTTCCCCGACAGGTTCAGTATACGGAGGTGGGAGAGGTTGCCGAGCGCAGGAGAGACCTCGCCGGAGAGCTTCTGGTCTCTCAGCATCAGCTTCACGACACGTCGCCTCGTCAACACGTCGCAAGTGACGCCACTCCAGTCGCACACATCGGAGGAGCCCCAGTTAGCGAGCACTCCATTGGGGTCGCTAGACACGCTAGACTTGAAGGACAGAAGCGCGGCAGCGTCGTCCGACGACGACCCGAGCGCAAGGACCAGAGCATGGCGGAGGAGGAAGACGACGACGATGGAGAAGAAGGAGGGCGCCGGCGGCGCCATGAGAGCATGTGTTGCCGCTGGTGATCCGATCAGCTCCGCTCAACCTCGACGCATTGGGATGCAAATGCTCAGTGATAGCAACGTTTGCTACACCGCTGGGGATTTAAAATGGGGACGTGTTATTGCCAGTGTACCAAAATTTACCAGACTTAAAAAAACTCAGCTAGTTACCATCACGTCAATCTTTGCTTATTGCTGATCTGCCTGCAACGCGGCAACAATTCTAGTTTATTATCTTATGAATGGTGTGTGAGTACCTTTAAGCCTCTCTAACAACATACGTCAATCCATTGTACTGTCCCTTTCTCCCTGAGATCATCTTGTATTGACTATATATAGCTTCACTTGTTCTTTCAATTAAGTTACTGACATGATGCAAGATCACTTAGTCAGAGTAAGTATGAACATATATACACAAGATCACACTTTAACTAGATTAGTTATTTTGCTTTCTTATACAGCTTACATTAATTATCCTGATAGCTTTCCAAAAGTCTGACTACTACAAGAACATATAAGTCCAAAGCTCATTCATGCAAGTCGCCACTAGGGTTTATATATAATCAGGTCAAAACCCCAACAACATTAGTAAAATCCAAGATGGTTCAGGTAACAATCTTTAATTCATGAGGAACCCCAGTACATAGGGTGTCGATCGCTTTTCTGAATTCTGCTATCCTGAATCTGACTGAGTAAAGCTAGCACTTAGCAGGCGTGCTAATTGAAAAGCCTGAATAATCTGACACTAGTATGGAAGTTCTTGTCCAATCCACAACAACATTAAACTACATCCATGGTGGTGGAATTGGAAGACAGCATGTCGTATGATTTCATCAGATGCAACGAACAGTGCCGACCTTGCGTTCATGCAGCATTGATTTGTTTATCTTTGATCAAGAGCACCTGAATAATGACCTAACTGATCAAGATCCTTTTCTCCTCCTCTTCCTTCTTCTTCTTCCTATGGACGGCTGGCTAAAGGAGTCCGACATGTTTGCAACACGTACAGATTAATCGAGTGCAGCTTCCATTGATGAATTAACAACGCAAAGAATGAGCACTAGTTTAGTAGGCGATCCCCAACCATTCAACAAACCAAATATAATAATTACTTCGACCTTGCAAGAGAGATGTGAGAGCTCAAATGCGCCACGAGATCAGCTAGCTAGCACTAAAAATTAACAAACGCATTTGAGAGGATGAGACGATCGAGAAAAGTTTCTCGTGGTTAATTAGGTGTGTTTAATTAATTGGAGAACAGCGAGTCCTTGGTCGTCGAGAACGACCGGCCACCGTCGGCAGCGCCGCCGCCTGCCGTGCCTCTTGCATTGAGATCCTCCTTGAGCAATGTGATCTCGTGGCAGATGTCCACCATGTTCAGCCGCTGTGCCGGCGAGTGCTAGCTGCGTGCCCACGAGCCCGAGCTCGATGAGCTCGTCGACGGCCGCGGCGACCGCCACACGGCGCGTGCGCGACGTCGGCGGCGACGTCGTGCGTGCGGGTAGTGGATCCTCACCCAGTCGTGCAGCGTGAGGCGGCCCTCGCGGAAGATGACATCGGCTGGCCTCTTTCCGGTGATCTGCTCAAGTATCACCACGTCGCCATGTGCAGAAGGATGGCCTCCTAATCCATACTCTAATCACGAAATTAAAACACAATTAGTACTAAGCCAATAAGATTGATGCAAATTATAAAAGTTGTGTGAAAGCATGCATGCATGCAGATTGCAGACGTGTACGTACCGGGTGCGATGTATCCAACTGAACCTTGCAAGAGTCCGGTGATGCAGTTGAAGGGGGCGGACTCGTCGCTGGTGGCTGCTGGCTTCACCAGCGCCGGCGACGCGAGGCGGGCGATGGCGCGACGCCGAAGTCCGAGATCACGGCGCGCATCGCCTCGTCAAGGAGGACGTTGCTCGGCGTGAGGTCGCAGGGCACGATCCTGACCGGTGCGTAGTGTGGTGCAGGTAGGCGAGCCCCTCGTCGACGTGGCCGACGATGCTCATGAGCCAGCCGAAGTCCATCCGGCGGCGGCGCGCGCGCCGGTGATTTTGCCGCCGTGTGCCGGACTGCCGGGTAGAGGTGTGGCCCTCGAGCCACGAGGCTACCGTACGTGTGGCCGCATGAGCGGCAGCACGAGCGCGCGTTGATGCTGGGCTGCTGGCCGTGCTGCAGGTGGTGATCACCCTGACGAGGTCGTTCTTGTGCCGCGTTCCGCCGCAGCACCTCGCACTCCCGCTTGAAGCTGCCGGAGACTTCGCCGCCGCCCTTCGGGCCGGGTCGAGAACCTTCACGGCGATGCGCGCGCCCGTACCGGCCGGCGCCGACGAGGCTCGACTCGACGAAGCCTGCACCAGTGGCCTCAGAGAGCTCCCTATACAATATCCTCGGGCGCTCCCTCTCCGGCTGGTCCTCTGTTGGATTTCCCAGCGAACTCTCTTCGCCGGAACTCCCTTCTCGATCACAAACTCACAAACACACTCACGAACTGTACTGATTCACATGATTTATAATTAATCTCACGCGCGTGAATTTGTGCCAAGCAAGAACTTGCTCGATCGTTTTTTTCGTATTTTCGGAATGAAAACAGTAATTACTCTAGACAGGATGGAATCTCACCGTAGCTGCGCCACTACCCAGAGTCCAGAGTTCATGGCACAGAATGCTCTAACTACTTAGCCACAAGGCTTGTCAATTTTATAAAAAGTATACTAACAAGTACATCATCAAATTAAGTAGTGTTTAGTTGCTTGTATCAAATTAAACAAGATGGTTCACCTAGATAGAATGGTCCTGAATTGGATGATACAAATAGAGTGTTTGGCTGCTTGTATGAGATAATACATGATTTTATTTAGTTACTTATATGACATGATGTGGAATGATACAAGTTCTTATTTGGTTGGTTAAACGAGTATGATCACCTCCTAATGGGCAGTAATTTTACCTCCTCCTAACAGAGTTTAAACGATTCTTTGATTACTGTTCATTACTGGTTTAATTCTAACCAGTGTTCAGTTTTTTCCCGAATACATATTCCTCACTCCCAAAATCAGCTAACGTCAATACGAGAAGATCTCAAAATCAGATTTCTTAAACACAAAATGTATCTCTATATCATCAATCAATGGCTGCATTGTTAACTAGATAAAATATAAACAATATGCATTTTTCATATTAGAGGAAACATCATGAGAGATAACACATATATATCAATCCATACATTGCTTCTGTAGCATGACAAAAATACAGAATTATCCCACTACATCAACACACAAAAAAGATACAATGTATCAGAGTTGCCATTTGCCAAAAGAACAAAGTTTTATTAAGCACAATAGAATGTGTTAATAGAGGCCTATTGTTCACATAACCACCATTGTGTAGAAAAAAAATCCCATCATCATGTCATGTACAGCTAAACCAAACAAAGACTATCTGCACATCGCTATGGAAGCGATTTCAAATCAAAAGAGCTCAGTATTTTTCACTCGATTTTTGTTTGGGTGAGGCTCTTAATTGGACTGTCATTAGAAAGAAGGGCAGATATGTGTATCTGTATTGAACAAGATCAGGAAACACAGGGACAAAATACTACACGAAATTGCTTGGGTTCTTTCACCGTGCTTGCGCGAAGGGAAAGGTCCTGCAGCCAGGAGAGAGTCGGCGAGCTCCATCGCCAGATCTGGCGTGTTGGAGGGGGTGGCCGGCGGGCGCAGCCGCCAGGAGAGGGCGCGCTGGAGAGGGTGGGCCGCCGCCAGGGAGAGGGCTCAATGGTGTGGGCAGACGCCGGCCGCCAGGAGAGAGGAGGCAAACAGGAGAGAGAGAAAGCTTGGGCGGTGTAGGGACAGAGCGGTGAAAGGAAGCTGCCCGCGTGCGCCTGGATGGGATTCTTCCGATGATTTTCGCCGCACCACGCGATAGAAGGGAATATTTCAGGATCTGTACCATACCGTTCAGGACGAAATCATTCAAACATGTTTGGTGCATCCGATACAGGATGATGATGATTGGTACAGAAATGAGTTCATACATCTAATCAAACACTACCTTAGTTTTATTAATTCCACTATAAAATATATCTTAACAGCATATTTATTTAATATACATATATTCAAACTTAGTCAGGTCAAAGAAGTTCAACTCAAAAAATTTAAACAATTTATAATATCTTAGTTATCCGTTTACATGGGCCGGAAACTATCAATCGGGCTGAATCCGGCCCACGGCCTAAAATCCCAAACCCCTCCAATTTTGTTTCGAGCGCACGCAACGCGCA
>KE372749.1:375661-386533 GCA_000418225.1 Zizania latifolia | reverse complement strand
GGTTCATCTGCCGATATTTGGCAGCCCCCCACGGTTCGGCCTAGATCGGTGTGGTTCTGCCGACATTTGGTGTGCCGATTTAGGGCCGTCCGGCCTAGATCGGCAGATCAAGTGCCGATCTAGGCCAGTCGGCCCTAGACCGGCACATCAAGGGCCGACAGAAGGTTACTTTTGCAATTTTTCAAAACTGTGTACCAAAATTAAAATTTCATTTAAAAATTGTATTATTTAAAAAAACTCGCCATCAGTCCTAGACTCCACCACATTTATATGGAGAAGACTAGCGCTTGGAACTCCTTCTGAGCACTGATCATTGATCATCGGACGCACGTCTCCCTCGTCTAATTGCCTGCCTGATGCATCCTAGCCATCTGATTGAAACCTGTTGTCCGCATCACGCATCGCTCAGATGAAATATTCATCTTCAACAGTTGAAACATTATTTTCAATAGGTAAAACGTAACATAAAACATTCATCTCATGGTGAAACATTAATTTTCAACATATGAAACATTCATCTTCAGCAGGTAAAACATTCATATTCAACAGGTGAATCATTTCGAAATAAAATCTTCAACAGGTGAAACATTCATCTTCAACTGTTAAAATATTCATCTTCAACAGTTAAAACATTCATTTTCAACAGGTAAAACATATCATAAAATATTCAACAGGTGAAACATTCGTCTTCAACAGATGAAACATTCATCTTCTTGGAATGAGGGATAACTAGATGATTGAGTCAGCATAGGGGCAAAAATGTCTATGGAAATAGAATAAATAAATAAAAATATGTTAATCTCGAAAAATACAAAAGTATAAAAAAGAGTTAAGTGTGGAGTATTTTTACATGGTCATTCAATTTAAGGTATTTTTCTAAAGCCTTCTCAACTTCAAGGGTATATATGCAATTCCCTCAACTTTGAGGGTATATATACAATTCCCTCATTAAACAGTGTTATTTCACCTTTTTGAGTCATCAAACTTTTAGCAGAGAGCAGGACAAGTATAACATAAACCCAGCTTCAAGAAGCACAGAGAATAGCTAATTTTAAGCACTTCATATCCATGGAAAAATAACTTCCAAAAATTAGGTGAATTTTGGAGTTTAGCGACATGTTACAAACATCTGTCAATCAGAACCCTTTTGCCGGTTTATGCGGTACAGTCCACCAGCCATTGCGCATATTTGATACTATTAATAGATGATTCCAATGCAAATGCATAGCGACATGTACACTAAAATCATCTATGAGAAAAACATAGCGGGTGCACGAGCGGATGTAGCAGCGAGCCTGCGACACATCTGGTAACCTTCCACTCTCATTCGTGTCATCGCTCGGTCGCTATCATTTCCCTCTCGATCGCATCATCTCCTCCTATAATACCCAAAAAAGAAGCAAAATGTTAGATTAAGTTCTCCAAATTTTTGACTTTTTAATCCATTGCTCATATGATCGATCAAAGACTGCAGTCGCATATATCTTGTCGAGATGAATCCATTTTTGATATTAAACATTATCAAATAACCCGTAGCAAGCTCGACAAATTTTAACCATCGATTTCTTTATAAAAGAACACAGAGAGCGTGATGGATCGGTCATCACCTCGATCCATCTAGAAAACCCATCACTGCCTAGAGTTCTTCCATGCATGTGTGGCTCTGCTCTTCTGGTCAGTTGCTCCTTGCCATCGAGTCCCCACCAGCATCCAGAAGGACTTCCTCCCCCATATCCTCCACGTGATGCAGCTGTATCATCCTTAGTTGCGCCCACTCTTGGCCATGTGTGCCATCATGTGTAGCTGCCATCGTGTCAACCGTTATCACTCATATTTCTTGCCGGCCATCTCCACTTCTTTTAGTCATCCCCACCATTCACCCCTTGTCAAGGATATGATCACATGGTACCCCATGTTAGGCTTATTAGACCGAACTGAGAGCAGGCTAAGCCCAGCATTGGAGTCTGGTATGGCCCATAAAGGGGGTTCGGTACTGATAAAGAAGATTAAGCCCTTATTTGGGAATCGAATCTTAGATCTGGTATGAAGAGATATGTTTGCACTAGAATTCTTTTGATTAGGAAATTAGCACTCGAGTTTGTTATGTAATCTTAGGTATCACAGAGACCGACTCAAGATAGAGTCATGGGTAATCAAGCTCGTCCCTTGATTATATAAGGGAGGCGAGCACCCCAGAGACATCTAATCTTAATTGCTTATGCTTATAGCTCTCAAGCTCATTACTTTGTAAGCTTAGACACCATATAATACACCAAAACACTAGACGTATGACTATTATTCCTCGGGAGACCTGAACCAGTATAAATCTTAGCTCTTGTTTCCTAGAGTCGATCATCGGGTTCGAAGGCATGTGCTTCCCTTACGCATCTATTCACCACCTCGGGTACCCCTTTAGGTGGACTGCTCGGTGATTCACTGACAGTTAGCGCGTCAGGTAGGGGGTCGCGGTGACTTTCGCCAGGATTCGATGGCATCACCACATCATCTCTCCACCAAGCCAAGAACAACATTTGTCTTGGGTGACACCACATTCATCGCCGACTCGATCGGGAGGCTGGTGCCCTTCGACTCAACGCCAGCACTAGCTTGGTCTCTGCGTCAGGTCCTCGACCCCTTCACGGCCCAAAAGGTGGATCGAGTCGCGGAGCGCCTGACTGATACTATTGTAGATATGGTGACAGATCAACTCACCAGCCAAGTTACACATCGGCTAATCCAGCACTTTTCGAGCCGTCCCGAGGACTTGCGTCAGCAAAGCTCCTCCCCTCGTGCTCAGGATGACTTACTCAATTTGTGCGATAACTTATTCGATTCTACCTCCTTTTATTCATCACTCACCACATGTTCGATGAACTGCCTATAAAATATTTGTAAGCCGTTTTTCTTTTTGGAATAGCAGAAGAATTGATTTTTTCGCTTGCAAAGTGACATGTCTAAAAGACATCTTTTTAGTACATCAAAGTCTAGTTGTATGGGGTAGATCAAGTAATAATGCATATACGATAGAGCACATGGATAGTATTTTTGTACTATTTGTATTTTGGTTATGTAGTAGTAAATATGTGCTTGTACAAGTGATTATACTTCCGAGCGCACTTAAACTGAATTTTCTTCATCATCGCCAATATAAAGGCAAGTAAAATAGGGGTTACAATTTACATGCTATGTTTATATTCATGTCTTCTTTTCCAAATAAATTGAAAATGTCATATTGCTTTTGAATTTAGTCTATTCTTATTCACATGGGCTATGTTGTTGGTATTACGTTTCATCAAAGAGAAAACATAAGAATTGACATCAATTCATATACATACATGTCCACATATTCATTTTATATGGTGATAAAGGCATGTCATTGCCATCGTGCATAACCTGTTGTCAAGGATATGATCCTCGGGTACCCTATGATGGGCTTATCAAGCCGGACCAAGATAGTCTGGTATGGCCCATGAAGGGGGCTCGGCCCTGATAAGGAAGATTAAGTCCTTATTTGGGAATCAAATCCTAGATCTGGTATAAAGAGAAATACGTGTATCAGAATCCTTGTAATTAGGGAATTAGCACCCGAGTTTGGTATGTGATCTTAGACATCAAGAAAACTGACTCAGTGTAGACTCCTGGGTTGTTGGGCTCGCCCCTTGATTATATAAGAGGGGAGAAGAACCCCCCAGAGGCATCCAATCACGTCTTATTCTTCATGCTTTCATGATTTGTAAGCTTAGACACTATATAATACACCAAAACACTGAATGTAGGGCTATTATCTCTCGGAAGGTCTAAACTAGTATAAATCTTGGCTCTTATTTCTTAGAGTTGACCATCGAGTTTGTAGGCACTGCTCTTCTCTAACACATCTATTCACCACCTCGGATACCCCCTTGGGTGGACTACTCGGTGATTCACCGACACTTGTACCTGTACATGAAGTAACATGAGAGGATGTTATTATCTAGCACAAAACTCTTAAATAGAGTTGCTTGCTGAGCTTGTCTGTAATGCCCCGCCCCGTACGGACTTTGTCGTACCGGGACGAGGGGCTACGTTTTGAATTGAATCAATGTTAAACCTGGCATTTCATCAATTCAACGGTAGACCATTGCGAGCCTGATTAAATTATTACATTAATATTTTACAAGAGCCGTATGAAGCATACCTCGCGGCACAAATCAGGCATACAAGCAGCGGAAGTTCTTAAGCACTTTACGACATACTAACTATCTCCTAATTGGGAACTAGGATCGAAACCCTACTCTTCTCCTACATCTTTATCTTCCAATGCCTTCTTCTTCTGAAATGGTGCCGAAAGGCTTCTCCTTTCCTTGACCTTCAAATATCTGGGGAAGCAAGGAGGGTGAGTACATACGTACTCAGCAAGTCTTGAAAAGGTTTTATAAATGAGTTGGTACAAGGACGGCTTAGGGTTATAAAGATATGCAAGTTTTCAAATACTAAGTGTACCGTACCCAATGGTAAAGGTCACAACCTCTACCTTGACCCAAGTGATAATAATTGATATTCAAAAACTTGGGGCGAACCCCTAATTCATCCTCTTCCAAACTTTTCACAACAAACCTTCAAATTCCTCAATTCAATAATCATTTTTTCCATCACGGGATTGCTTTGCAACAAATCCCCATTGAAACCATCAAACCACCACATCACCATTCTCGTTTTCTTTTACTTTACCATGGTACTGGTCTACCCCTCCATCGGGTAGATTTTTCTCGATTACCAAAACATGTTTCATCTCTCAACCTAGGGTTGAACCTCACCCTCTCTCTATGAAGCCATACGACTTCCCGAGCTACACAAGCTCGTTCCCAACCACAAAGGCTGGTCGTACACCCTGAGGGCGTACTCTGGTAACGCTTCCCAACCCACAACTCATTTTATTGTTCAAAACCAAAGCCAAAGACTACGCATGGGCAACTATCATGGCACTTGCCCATGACCGTGGGCACGGCTGTTCGAACAGATTATACTTCAGCTGATGGTGTACACTTTACCCTTACGACACGAACTTACTCCTACTACCTGCAGAATAGAGGAGGTTCGTGACAAGGTCTTTTCAAAGCCGACCTAGGATAACCTATTACCACATAGACGGGTCCCTCTCGACCAAGGATCAGGCAGCCTCAGCTCCTTCTCCCCTAAAATCCCGCGGGTGCTCAGACTCCCTTACTCCTTCTCCCTTCCTCCTTCATCTCCAACAATTCATCACAAAATATCACGTCCGAGTAGGACTTCACAAACCATGAGACACCCCGGCGATCTTACATCTATCGGTAATCAAGTGATCCTAAATCCACTAAGTACTTAACCAGGGACACCCCATAATGCCCGCAAGGTTGCACGTTAGTGTGCATGACGTTTTTCCCAAGGAATCGGTCCTTATGCGCCACTCGAAGCCGGGCCCCGAAAGGCGACGACGACTCATGGCAAATTTTTACCCAAAACACTCCTTTTTCATTTGCTTTCAATACAATCGGTACTTGGTACCGTTTTCAAAACATTCTTTCGAAACCCATTTTGTCCCACACGATTCATTCATTTCAATATTTGCATTTGATATGAAATAAAAGATAAAAATTGATTGTGTATAACCCGCATCACAATACTAGGAAGGGATTATACCAATCTTGTGGTTACAAGGATAATAAGGATATCAACATACAAAGGAAGGCTAGTGTGACAAGTTTTAGGTTTTAGTTGACGTAATCGCGCTTGGCGATCGTCGATAATTTTGAGTGTATGTGCAAGTGTATCCTAAACATGCATTTGTACAAAAGTAATTTAGCAATCATAGGAGCAAGCATGATCAAAGAAAGACTTTCCTTGCTCTGGATAGTGTTCTGGGTCTTCGGGGTCGAGATTCTGCGGGTCTTCGAGATCGGCAACTACGGTACAAATAACAATACATAAATAAAACATGCAATAAAGTTTTAAGAAAACAACTTTATTCTATTCTAAATTAAAGTTTAGAATTTTAGGAATTTATATAAATTCGAATGGAATTAATCGGAGCTAAAACGAATTTTCTAGAATTATTTGAATATTTTCTGATTAAAAACAAATGAAAACAATACTGTTTACATGGGCCTGCAGTCTTCCGCCCAGGCCAAGACGTGCGGCTAACCAGGCACGCAGCAACGCGCGTGCGCGCGTGCGGCCAACCAGGCGCGCAGCCTGGCGCGTGGGACCAGCGGCGGCAGGCGGCTTTCGCAGCGCGCGGGCGGAGCGAGCGGCTACGGCGCTGGCGCGTGGGCCGGCTGGCGGGGCCCAGCGGCAGGGAGCGGGCTGCGCAGTGCGGCTGGTGGCTTCGGCTAGCTGGTGGGCCCGGCGGTAGCGACAGGGAGCGGCGGTGTAGGCAGCAGCTGGCGCGCACGTGGACTGCAGGAGCGCTCTGGCGCTCGGGACCCCACGCGGCAGAGACTGGCTGCAGAGGAGAGGGGAGCAGCCGGAGGTTGAAGAAGACCATGGAGGGCCGACATTTCTCTGGATCTGATCTCCCCCTATTTAACTCCTATCGAGGTGATATTTTACCAGACGATTCTTATAGATAATACGCATCTAATGAACGGTAGGATTGGAAAACGGAGATATGAATGCACTAAATGGCTGCACGGAACAGAGACGCCGCTTGCCGGTGCAGATGGATACGGGGACACTCCGGAGACCAATTAGGGAACTTTTCACAAGATTATACATGCTAAAAGACTACCTGTGTCGTTCGATTGAGCAAATAAGGTCTACATTAATCTAGCCACGGTGAACCTAACGGCAATTTGGGGCTTGGCGTGGCCGGCGAGCTACGGATCATTTCCGGCCAAAACAACTAGCAGAACGTGATATACTAGGCATGAATTGACTGCTGCAAAGATTAATCGTGAAATGGAGGTACCTGGAACAAGATCGGAACGGAGGCGGCCTTCGGTGGTCCAAAAGAGGGTTTCCGGCGGTAGTCTTGATCCGGTGAAAATAGCTGCGGAAATGGGACCAGTGAGAACTCCTGAACACGACCTAGGCTTCGGTTCGGGCAATGGAGCAACAGAAAAGAGGGAATCGCAACATACCGAAAGTGACGGCGTTAGGCGTTTGGATGAACGGCGGCGAACTCCAGGGCTCTGAGGGTGTGGGGGTGGTTGGTGAGTTGCGGAGTACTCGGTGAGGGAGTCGGGAGTTCACGCGCGGCGAAAAAGAGACGGATTTTATACTCGAGGGCGACGGGGCAGCCATGATTATGGCTATGGCGCAAGCTACGGCGGAGGGGCGATGACTCATGGCTGTAGACGGGACAGGCAGAGAGCGCGAAGAGAGATGCGGTGGCGGCGAGCTACAGGTGGAGCGGTGGCGATGGGACGTCGCGGCGGAGTTGGCCGAGGCGCGGCTTTCGGACGGCGACGCGTGGGCCAGGGGCGCGACGAGCTGGACGCGTGTGCTTCGCGAAACGCTGCTGGCTGGCTGCTGCAAGGTGCTGTGCTGGCACTGAGCTGGAGATTTCTGTGGCGCAAGCACAGGCAACGGGTGGCGACGGCAAAACAGCTGGCAGCCAAAAACCGGGTGCGACATTGTCCCACCCTTTTTATTTCTATTTCAGGTGTGTTTACTTGATTGATCTATAATTTTAGGTATGGGACTCTGTAGCTGCACATATCACTTCAATACCTTTTATTATAAATCAACTCATGCCTTAGAGAATCCTATTTTGTAACATGTAGTTTGCGTTGCAATAAATTTGTGTTCTAACCGAGTTGGATTATTGTAGGTAGAAATGCTCGTGACTTTGTGTTGTGAGAAGGTTATTAAGTTTTTTATATGTCATAAATTATTTGTGTTGGTGTTTCATCGAGCAGTCCACTGACGGGGGTACCTGCGGTGGTGATTAAGATATAGAGAAGCGTTATGATCTAAACTCTATAGTCAACTCAATAAATAAGAGAGACTAGATTTAGGCACATTCAGACCTCCTGGAGGATAACATCCCTATGTCGTGTGTTTTATAGATTGGATGTATGAAAATAGTTTAGCAATCTATGGCTTAAAGGCTAAGATGTACGCTAAGGCTGGATCGAGAGTAATATAAGAGTAGATCTGAATCTCTCCTGTAGAGCACATCTCACCCACCTTATATAGTGTGGAGGGAGGGATTACAAGAGACTCTATCTTTATGGAATCATAACCAAACTATAGCTTATCTCCTGTTTACAAGGATATCTTTGTTAATATATCCTAACTTTCTCTATTTATTCTGGACTACCAAATAAGCTAGACCCACTCTTGGTTTGGTCTGCTAAAAGCCCATTAAAGGGTATCGGGGTCATATCCCTAACAATTTATGATTGTGTTGTGGATTACATCATAATTATAGAGAAAATGCTGCCAATTTTTTTTATTTTGGTTGTTAATTATCGATTAAAAAGGTAGGGTGTTACACCTTCACCGTTTGCTTTTCATCATGATGAGAATATCACTCTAATGGATACACACGACTCCTCTCCAGTTGCTATGCAAGGACCAATCACTTGAGCTCGAGCAAGACAATTGAATCTTCAGGTGAGCTCGTTCCTAAGTACATCTTTATATAATCTTGAGAATAAATTATTATCTAATAATTTTATTATTCTTAGGAATATTAGAGAGGACTAGGATGTATATGGAGGGAGGCAAGGAGGCAGAGAAGGTCAGCGAGGATGTCCAAGTTGAGTTAGAAGTCCAATTCATTTCTAGCTCGAATCCATCTCGGATTCCAGGAGCGGCATGCACTAAAATCACCGCGCAGACTATATCCGAACTCTGTTTTCGACATTCCACATATGCACGAAAAACTAACTTTGGCATCTTTGTAATGACGCCAGTTTATGTAAAAATTCCTTCTGGATCAATGCAAATCATCAAAACAAATAGGCATCCAGAATATGCTAGGGTGCTATTTTGCTGTCTTATTGGGTCTTTTGGCCGTGTACCCAGTTGAGCCCATTACGGGTGCATCCAGAACAGTGTAAAAACTTGGTGTGCAGCCATATAGGGTTTTTTGGGTTTGTTTACACGTTGCCGCACCGCTAGTTTGTGAGTGAACCCAATTCACAGATTTCAATTGAATATATTACTTACTAGGGTCGGGTCTCTTTTTGAACAATAGCCCTATATATTACTTATGTTTCGGATTATAGTAAAGAAGGGTTACATTGGTTTCCTAAATCGGCTTTACCCGATTGATTAAGCTGCATCTTATATAGATCTTATATAGGATGTTTGGTTAATCTGCTGGTTAAGTGGTTCCTCGGCCAACTACTCGAAGGTTCTCTTAGACTCTGTAGATTGGCAACCATCCTAGAGGTTGAGCTGCCCATCTCCATGGCGGAGGCACCCAAGTTTTGCACTGTTGCTTGTTGATGTCCATCTCCTTGTGGCACCCGATTTGCTCCCTCTCTGCCATTATGGATCACCAACTCAACTTGCCTCTCTACCTTGTTCTTGGACTTAGAATCTCTGGTGTCGAAGTGATGAAACAAAGCACGCACAGTCTGCAGAGGCATCGTCCACCACCTTGTGCCAGCAGGAACTCCTGCAGCAGCCCTGATCTCATGGAACTCCTGGTAGACAAACATGGCAAAATGGGTGAGTAGCATGAGACCTGACAACGTCGCACTAATGAGAATGAGCCCGGAAAAATCGATGAAGTCGAGTCTCAATGAATCAACATTTTTTTTTTTGCTATCAAATATCATTGTTGGGTCAATGACACCTAACAATATTTTCCCAATTGGATTGGTGTTGTCCACAGTTGACTCTAGCATCTTCATCATGGTCTCTGAGACATGCCTTCCCAGCAGAGATCCTTTTTGGAAAACCTGAAGAAGCACATATATATTATACATGTATCACAAATCAAATCTTTGACATGTATTGGTCAATTAATATGTTTGTGACACTGAGATTTAACAAATTACATACAAATGCAAAGCCGCCGCTCTTGTATACTGGGGCAACCATGGTGTAGTTTGGGAACCGCTTCTGGAAGAACTGCAGATATGGGATTTCATCGAATATGGCAGAGACACATCCATTCGACAATACCTCGTTATATTGTTCCATTGTGCTAAGTGGGACGAATTTTGTTGACTCGTTGAAACACCTGACCAATTTTGACTCGTTGAAACCCCTGACCAATTTTGACTCGTTGAAACCCATACGCATTAGTGAGTCCTTCACGAAGGAGCCTTCCTGATACCCCACTTTGTGTCCATCCCTTATCAGTTTCCAAACATCAGTCTCTGAAGGTTCGAGCTGCTTCACTGTAAGCATTGATGACAGGTTCGCCGTGTAGCTGGATGTCAAAATGAACACAAAAAACACCCATACGATCACTACGATCCTTGACTTGTTGCTTTGCAGCTTCTCCTCTGAAAGCAAAATTGTCTCAAAAAAGATTCATGTCAGAAAATCTATCGGAGAAATAAATAGTTGTTCAGACATATATAGAGGGGATATGGCCACATGCATACTGTGCGAGAAAACCATGGTAGAAAAGATGAAGTAGAAGGTGGTGCCAAGCTGCTGCAATGGAGTGCCACGAAACTCAGCATTGATCCGGTGCTCGATCACCCATACGACCAAACCGGTGAAACAGAACAGAAAAAAGGAAGCAATCCAGAGGTCATGTTTGAATGGCTTCTCAAAGATCCACATGCTCTTCCATGGGTCCTTCTTAACCGCCACCATCATGGCCCATCCTGGCTGAGTGTATGGCACAGTAAACATAACTTTTTCCATCCTGTTGGATGTGATTGTTATGTCACCAACTAGCACATCAACTTCCTGTAACCACAACCGTGTACAAGATTTTAGTGT
>KE372749.1:340322-353688 GCA_000418225.1 Zizania latifolia | reverse complement strand
CGGATCTAGGAGTGTGGCTGCCTGCAAGACGCATGAGAGTGCTGTAGACCCTAGACTTGTAGGCTGCGGGCTATTGACATGGAACGTTGATCGAGCCGACGAGCTGCTCATGAGCCGGCTCGGCTCAGCCAGCTACCGAGCCAGACATGATGGCTTGAGTTTAGCTCGAGAGCGCTGTGAGTCGAGCTCAGCTCGGCTCGCCCGAGCTCAAGCTGATTTGCGAGCCTCGAGTCAAATTGTCAGCTCTAGCTGACACCAAACATATTACATTATAAATTAATACAACACAAAACAATAGGCTACTGAACAAGTTTCTGTATGGTATATATTTTTCTTCTAATAGAGAGCTGATGGGACAAGATGATAGTATCCCAATCAACTTATACCAAACCCTTCCTAAATTCGGCTCAGTGGGAAAACATTTTGCACGTGAAACACGACGACGCGGTCGAATACACACCGCCACGTCAGCCCGTAGCCGTACACGCACCTCCGGCTACGGTCTCACCTGTCATTGAGCTTAGCGACTGACAGCCGTGCTCCAGCTAGACAGCCATGCTACCACCACGCACCACCACCCCGACCCCGCCACTTTATCCCCACCGAGATCCGGCTACGCGTCACCGACAGACCGGGCCCACGTGGCTGGCCCCACCTGTCAGTGGCAGGCGCCGCCCCGCGAGCGCGACTATTTCAAGTCCATTCTCTGTAGTCTGTCCCCAAAGGCCAAGCTCCTCTCCTCCTCCTTGCCTCCTTCCTCGAATCGATTCGATTCGATTTCGCGTCGCGTGGATTCGATCGCCGCCTCCGATTCGATCCGGCCGTCGGCTTGGTGGGGTTGTGGCGTTAGGGTTAGGGCTCCGGAGATCCCCCATGGTGCAGCTGCCGAGCTCGGGGAAGCGGCCGGCCGAGCCGGCCATGGCGCCACCTCCGCCGCTAGCGGCGGCGGCGGCGGCTACTGTGAAATTGGAGGCGGAGGAGCTCCACGGCGAGGAGCACGGACCGCTCAGCAAGCGCACCAAGGCGGCTCAGACGCCCCCGCCGCCTCCTCCGCAGCAGGTAGATCCCGGGGTTTCATGATTTTTTTGTTTCCCATTTGGCGCGTTTGATTGGGGGATTGAGCTGGTAGAGCGTCGGATTCCTCATGTTTGGCGGGGAACCGGAGCGTTCTGATGCGGGCGTTTGTGGGGGGAAGGGATAGGGATTAGGGATTAGGGATTAGGGACTAGGGTGGAAATAGGAATGGTAGTCCTTCGTCGTGTTTTTGACGCGTTTGATCCAAAATAATGGCACGCTTGTGGACTCGAGGTGGATGCAATAGAGAAGGGTTATTTATGTGGAGTAATTTGATGGCCAGGATTCGGAATCATTGAGCTGATTTTGTTAGAGAGATCCCATTTACGCTTTGTTTTGCAAATCTACTGAGAAATGAGTTGTTCTAGTTTAATCAGGTAGGGCCACAGTCTGCTTGCGGGGACAATGCATATGGACATGTTTGGAAGTATCTCCATAATATGGTGCAGGGGCTGGTATTACTCTATGGTTGGGAGGCTGATGGAGCTTAATTGATAACTAATGGCTTTGCTGTGGATGGCACAAATCGATATTTCACTTATTGTAATGTAATAGTGTAGTGCATATTAATAGCATGCGAAACCATGTAATTCCATACTTTGCAAATTGTATAAATTTTTCAGGATCGATGCTAAGTTCCTTAAGTTGCAAATAGTGGAATTTTCCAAGACCAATACTAGTGTATGATCCCAGTTAATATTGTACCTTTTTGGAATGAAATTTACCATTGGAATCCAGCAACATGTGTATGACATGAGCAATAAAGCAGGAATTAATTGTGAACCATGGAATAAGACGAAATATGACTTCACTATCACATGCATGCATTTTGTAATGATTGGATGCTGTGACTCCTGTGAGCAATCCTAACAGTTAAACCATGCTTATGTATTGATATCATGTCATCGTATTCAAAGATTTATGATTATATCTGTTCCGGGAAAAAAGATCTGTGCCCAGATTTGACTGATACTCTCTTGACATGTAACATGGATGTCGATGTCATTATTTGTGGAACATGGTGGATTACGTTCAAATTGAATGTTGGCATATTATCAGGCTGACATGCATGTTGCATAGCAGATCCATTGTAGAGTTTTCCTGTAGTACTGCTGCAGTTACTGATGTTCATAGATGATGTAGGTGGAAAAGACATGAAAACGTGAATCTGCTATGCAACTATATGAATCAAATGATGGAACTAAATGAGCCAAAAAATTTCTATGGAAAATTATAAAGGATGCACATTTTCTTGTCAATACACAAAGTGTAGCTCTTCTGCGCCATTTGTGAAATTTGTTGCCCATGACTTTGCAATTTATGTTAGTTGGTAAAGTATCAAGTATGGTTAGCCAGTTACAGTCTTAAATGGACAGACTTGGTATTCATATTTCATATGCTGACTTTAATATTTGCAGGACATGTATCACAATGTACTTGACGAGCCTAGTCCATTGGGTCTGCGGCTGAGAAAAAGCCCATCTCTCTTGGATTTGATTCAGATGAGGCTTTCTCAAGCAAATAGTGCAGGACAGTCTTCAGCAGACAATTGCAGTTCTGAACCTTCCAAAAAGAAAGACCTCAAATCTGGCACATTAACAGCTGGGGAGCGCTTGAAAGCTTCAAACTTTCCTGCAAATATTTTGAGAATTGGTACATGGGAGGTAAGGGAATTTGTATTAGCTTATATATATGTTTGTTTTTGGTAGTTGTGCCAGAACCTTCATATGCTTTTGATTTTTTTGTTGCATTTTCTATTTGTTTCAATCAAAATGAGTTACTATCTACATGAGAAATATTCTTTTCGGTTTAGGTACATTATTAAATTAAACCCTCTTAGTTTTTGAGTCATCATTGTGATGATGTTGTTTGCTTGTAATACTTCTGATCCAATAGTCATGTAAACACAGTATTTATTTGAGTTTATTATTGCAACATCAACATATCATGTATCTTGTCCAAACTACCAGTGAATTGCTACAGTAGTTATTCATTTTCCCAAAAGCCTACCTCTGCATATTGGCAAATCCTTTAAAACATATATGAGTCTATGACCTAGTGTTCAATCGAGTATATTGCAGCTCTCCTGCACAATCATTTGCCATGACTAGCTTAACTGAATTCTATCTCTGAGCAGTACATATCACGATACGAAGGTGATTTGGTGGCAAAATGTTACTTTGCAAAGCATAAACTTGTATGGGAAGTTCTGGAAGGTGGTCTGAAGAGTAAGATAGAAATTCAGTGGTCGGATATTACTGCTTTGAAGGCATCTTGCCCTGAAAATGGACAAGGAACCTTGGATGTGGTGGTAAGTTCATCTTGAAGATTGTTTTGTTGTTACTTTGATACCTTGCTCTTTTCTGAGATGTTTCCATTATTACTGAAGTTGGCCCGACCACCTCTCTTCTTCAAAGAGACGGATCCTCAGCCAAGGAAACACACATTGTGGCAGGCTACATCGGATTTCACGGGTGGCCAAGCGAGTATGAGCAGGTAAAGCATCACGCAGCATGTCAGAGCAATGAAATTTGTATGCAATTTTTTTGGTTGGAACAAGGGTGCAATGAAATTTTACAGTAACAGGACAGTAAGTATTGCTTTTTTGGCTCTATAGGTAGGGTATTGCAGAACATGGTTTATTCTTACCAGTGCTTTATATTATGGGCTTAACTTATGGGTAGATCATCCTTAATCTGGTTTTTATTTAATATTAATTTTGTGGTTCTGTTTCTATTATGGGATGTGCTGAGTGAATGCCTCTGGTTTCTTTGTGGAACCAAAAAAGATCTTTAGGCCCCATTTGGTTTGTGGAATTGGCCCATGAATTGAGGAATTGAAATTGTGACAATTCAATTATGTTGTTTGGTTGCACATGGGATTCACTCTTAGAGTTTGACCTTAATTCCTAGGAATTCGTTTACAACTAGAAGCCACTCATCCCAATTCAGACCCAACTACCTCTGATTTGCGTGGAATTGGGCTCAACCATGAAGACAAAGCGAAACCTCGGCGCCACCCTTGCCGATGATGTTGTCTTCCTTGAGGCACTCCACCACGTCGTCCACCGAGAAGTCCAGCTTCTAGAACACTGTCATCTTCCAAGCGCTCGACCGTCGCCTCCTGCCATGCCTCACACCCCTTCCTCACGCCAAAGAAGGCGATGATTAACGCTGAGAACACGACCATGAGCAGCACCAACATCTTCTTGTAGTCCCACTGTCGGAAGGGGAAGGACCGCGAGTCCACATTGGCGGCCAAAGTGGAGCAGGGGTCGGCCATAGGCCCGTTGCACAGGCCAGGGTTGCCGATGAACAAGTTCTCGTTGAACGCCAAGAACTATCCCTGCATCAGCACGGGGCCGGAGAGGCTGTTGTACGAGACATCTAGCGTGGTGAGGCTTGTCATGTTGGACATCTCCGACAGGAGCTCGCCGGAAAACCTGTTCCTGGACACGTTGAGCATGCACGGTATCTTGAGCTATGTGATGCTCTCTGGTATCTCGCCGAAGAGGCTGCTGCGGCTGAGGTCGATGGCTGAGGCCCAGCACATGAGCTTCTATGGAATGGACAAGAAGGCAAGAATGGTAGAGAGAATGAGAGGATAGGGGAGGGAATGACAGGGAGGGAGGGAGAGAAGAGAGGGATGGTGAGAGAAAGAATACAATTCTTTGAGCATGCAACCAAACAGACAATAATTTATGTGAGATGGAAATGCTGGTTTGCAAACTCAGAGTCATCCAAACAGTATAATTGAATTGTGGTTCAATTTCATTTCCACGAAATTGAATTGGAGCTCAAATTCCGTTGACTCAATTCAATTCCACAAACCAAACGGCGCCTTAGAGATATTTAAAGTTCACAGCTACATAACAGGGTGAAAGAAACCCAACAAAATTTTAAGATGCTGCCTTTAGCCAGCTAGCTACTGAAGAAAGTTCAGCATCATCTATCATAGAAGACTTTGTTTTACAGCATAATTCCCTTTCTGTTTATTACTTTCTGACTTACCATTCTCAATGCCTTTGTCTAATATTCTGGGTTCCAAAAAATGCAGGAGTCATTTTCTACAGTGCCCTTCAAGCCTGTTAAGCAAAAATTTTGAAAAGCTTCTCCAGTGTGATCAGCGGCTAAACCAATTAAGTCAGCAACCAGACATCATATTGGACTCTCCAGTTTTTGAACCTAGATGCTCCATATTTGAGGACCCAGTTGAATCGAAGTGCCATGGTTTTACTAATTTGAAAGATGAAAATGAGTTATCTGGATTTTCAGGTTCTGTGTCACCTTGTGCTGGTTCATCCATGTCTGCTAAGATTGAAGTCAGTGATTCCATTGGAAAGCAAGCAGAATTTATTGCTCAGCCTGTAAACCCAGGTAAATTGATGTCCAATGCGTGACTCACACCGTTCCTTTTCTTGCACTCCCTGGCATAGACTGATGTACTGCTGGTAGATGCATTGCTTTTTTCCACAGTTGCTACCTGCTTTTAGTTATTTCGACAGATGCATGCATTGTCATCGCTACTTTTCTAGTTATTCAGTTCATTTGTTTGATATATGGAATATAATTAAGCTGATGTACTGATCTAGTGACCTCTTGTTCTAATCCGCACTTTATGAATTACAAGTTACAAGTCCTTTGGCACAAAATTCTCTAGTATTATAGAGTGATCTTTCTAAATATACTGTTATTTGCCAGGACCTAGTGCAGTGAACGTAAATGGTGCTCAAGAATTAAATATCCCCAATTGGTGGAGTCAACTGAAGGTGCCTGGGCTTAGACCGTCTATGTCTGTGGATGATTTGGTAAACCACTTAGGAAACTGCATATCAGAGCAGATCACTTCGGGCAATCCTTCATTGGCCAGCAATGATGTGCCAACGAAAGAAACACTGGAGGAGATTGCTCAGTACCTTCTGGGTGATGCACAGGGCCCACCGGCATCCACATCTGATGAGAGATCACTGATGGCAAGAGTGGACTCCCTCTGCTGTTTGCTTCAGAAAGACCCAGCACCAGTGGCCATGCCAAAGCCTGAGCCGAACGACAGCGATAGCATTGGAGGGGACGATAGTGAAGGTTCTGATGAAGAATTCAGTTCAGCAGCATCGTCAAGGAAAACTACAGATCCTTCTCAGCCACCATCCATGTCAAGGAAAGACTCTTTTGGGGATCTACTGATGAACCTTCCTCGCATTGCCTCGCTGCCGCAGTTCCTTTTCAAGATTCCAGAGGATTCGGAGAACTGAAGCTGAATGCCCTTGCTCCTCATTCCTAAATGAGGGTAAGTTGCTGTAAAAAATTTGTACCTGAGCAATAAGCCCGCCCGCCTGCCTCTCGTCTTTCTGGATGAGAGCTGATCTAGTGTTCAGTATCCGCCCTGTAAATGTGTAACCCAGTAGGTTGCTTCAGGTTGTCCGTATGTTCCAGCATTGCCATGGGTTGTGGTAAATTGTTCTTTGGTTCTTTCAACTCGGGCACGCCCTTGTGCAAAATTAAGTATTCAAGTACCAAATTGCTCAGAAAACTTTAAAGTGTGTACAATGGAACGCTATATTGGTCTCAAGTAATTAACCTTTATTTGAAGTACAAAGGTGAATAGGATGAGATGGTTCAGTTTTTAGTTGGATGGGATAATTTTTTTGGGTTGGGTGGATAGAATCATCTAGTTACAAAATTGAAATACTAACTCTCACAAATAAACAACAAAAAAGTCAGTTTAGCTAATTTTAGTTGATTTTTTAATTCTTGTGCACACAGAATCATAGTAATATCCACACTGGCAATGTTGCTTTTGAGTTTCCAACACCACAATGTACAACAACCATCTAGTCTGAGTAGCAATCAGGCGAGGAAACGCACTCGTGGTTCCTAATTTACTTTACAACAAACAGAAACAAAGCTGTAACTCCAAAATATGACAGCAGCTTGCACCAGCCTCTGCCTTTCCACTGGTGTAGCAAGGGGACCTAGAACGCCCAAATCTGCGCTGCACATCCCCCAACTTTTGAATCAGGGCACCCAAGAGCAACAATGTTACATCAACTTTACAAGGAACAGCGTTGCAGCCATCACTCCATGAGCTTGGCTGTTGCTTCACATCTCGAGGGACCTGCCACACGAAAAGGCTAGAAGCAGAAAGTGAGATCTGACCTGTAGATGAGCAAGGGGTCACAGAAATTGATGAATATCCTGTGCTTACCAGCCTACACAAGGGCTCTATTCCTGGAGAGCTTTAACACGGGAGGTGAGCTCTCTGACTTGATTCTTGAGACGTTCAGGGTTACTGAAGAAATCAACGTACACTTGCCTCTCCCTCCCCACCTCGTGGGCACGGTTTTCAAAGATCTGCATATTTGATTGTAATAATGAAGTTTATGGAGGAACATGGAAATTGAAGGGCGATAAAGAATAGGAAAAAGTATAATTGATCCCTAATACTTAATCCACTGAACTATAAAACTCAGTATTTCAACCCTTAAAATATGTAAACCAGTTCAAATAGCCCCATGTAGTGGTTTTGTAGGTGTTTTTTTTTCTATATAGATGATGACATGTGGTAATGGTATTGTTTACGTGATATATAAATTAGTCTATTTAACCCAAGTTGACTTAATCGATTCCTTTATCTCAATTATTGACAAGCCTATAAATTACATATTAGTATTAATATGCTACCTTTTTAAGATGTTACACTTGTTAAAAAATTCTTAACCGACTTTATCGCCATGTCATTGTCCCAGTCATAGTCCATATAGACTAAACTACTCACAAAACCACAGCATGGGTTATTTGAACCGGTTTGCATACTTCAAGAAGGTAAAATACTCAGTTTCATAGTTCAAGGGATTAAGTAGACCGACTCCAATACTCCGGGAAGTGAATTAGACTTTCTCCTAAAGAATACAGTTAGTCAACCTTATTTTTAACACACCAGAGCCTTGCACATCGACTCATTAGAGGGGAAAAAAATCAAACAGCCCCAAGAATGGTGCATTGTAACGTGACAATACCTTTATCTTTTGGGTGCGAGCCTTTGTTACTTCTTCAACAGAAACTTCAACTTGCACGTTAGCATTTTCCATATCATCGAGTGCTCGCATCAGCGGCTGTAACAAGAGCACAAATTTAGTTCATGGGCATGGATAAAATCAATCTATAATTTTCAGAAGGAAAAAGGGAGAGGCATTCTGAAAAACATGGGGAGATATAAGAAATGGCAAAATCTTAGGGATGGAAGATTGTACCCAAGGTGTCAATATTGGTTCTGCAGTTGTCGACGATGCAAATAGTAGTTGTTCGATTGTTTGAATCAGAGTGCATCTGCAAAAGTGGAGGGATGGTGTGAAATGACTGCAACATTTGTATTTTAGGAGATCAAATAAGAAGATAACAATATAGGGAAGCAGTGAGGTGTAAATATTGAAGAACATTTAGCCAATTTATACAAAATGTAGTGTAAAGAAGTATACGTATGAGCAATAGATGAGACAACAGTTCAAAATGTTAGATGAAGACGCAACGCGAACAAGCATACCAACCATCATAGGGCGGGCATTGAAACAACCACCCAAAGCTTAACTGCAAGCTAGAAAATAACCATCTGTTTCAATGGTCAGTTTGATACCTGAGGATCTAAGGGTCAGTAACCGTTGACACACTGGACTAGGCCAGTCCTACTGTGGGTAGGTTTTTCACATTGGGAACACTAAAAGCAACCCTCCAAAATTTGATTCTATATAATTCAGGTATGAGACAAAGGAAACTGTGAGAAAGTTCAATACATAGTATCACTTACAGTTCGTCGATACATCTTTTACGGTCAGCTGGAAGGGCACTTTCAAGTTCAGACTGAAGAGAAAGCAAATCAGATTGAAGTGCTGATATCTGTTGAACCAATGCATGTGCTGACATGTATGTTGGCACTGTTGCTTGGACATCTACAAAAGAGACATGAAACATTTAATATGTCCATATGGGAATTAAAATTTCAATCAGCTATAATTAGAGTTGTCTGCTTACTTGAGTGAACACATAAGAGATCACGCACGGCATGGAGGAAAGTGTCACGGTCATCAATTGCTCCTTGCTCACGCACCTCGGACGCAGCTTGAATTAATGAAGTATAATGTCCCTAAAGATGAAATCAACAAAAAAGGGATCATTTCTTGGAAGATTAAGAATGGCAGGTTGAACAAAACTACTGAATGTTGCACAAAACATGTAGACACATAAGAAATAAGAAAGAGGGTCACAACTAATGAGATTGCTTACCAAACGGGTATTGGCAGCTGATAGGTAGCTCTGTAGCTCAGATTCTATTACTCTAAGCAGTGAATAGGCACTAGCTATGACTTTCCTTTCAAGCTGGCAAGCAATCTTAAGAAACTGGTGCCTGGCAAGCTGATTAACCAAGTGACTGATGAACTGCAGAATTGAATAGAGCACAGCAGGATCAGAAGGACGTATAAGAAAACAATCATAAACCCAGCAGTATGTATGATCTTATGAGAGAAGTGTAAAACACTTCCATCGAATGCAAATGTAGTTGACTGAAGGTGATCTCAGTATGTATCAGCGAAAGCTAGCAGGCTAGCAGCAGATTAGCATTTCACTGATCTCCAAATTATCCTGTGTATATGAAAAACAAATGGGGCCAGCGAGGTGCAGAATAACCACCTTTTCTAATGCATGCTGCCAAGTGCCAATTAAATCTAAACAATGTCAGTCTCACAGAAATATCTGGCAATTGCCACCCCTAGGTTATTTGGTGCAAGCGCCTTAGAATCCATCCATAGATTTTGATTTGAATGCAGAAGGAAAACAGGGAGTACACGCACTCTATCTGAATAGTTATCTCAATTACATCAAACTTATATAACATTATAGAAGATGAAGATACCACCAGTAAGCAAACACAGAAACTGCTGGCAAATAAAGGTGTCTGCATAACATATATACTGTGTAACGAACATGCATACCGTTTTTTGCCTGTTGATGTAGTATTCTTGGCGCATGACCTTTAAATCATAGTCCCCTAAGCATTCGAATGTTAAACTGTTAAGAAAACAATACAATAGAACCATGAAAAACAGTGAAAGAAATGTGAATATTATCAACAAACCTTGCAAAATATATGTGCCTTGAAGTTGAGCGAGTTCTGAACAGAGGCATGGTATAGTCTGGAGGGGACAAGAAGTGAATACTGGGAACAAACAAGCCTATCTTGGGGAAATTTTAACCATATGCTAAAAGAAGTATGACTGATGCACTGCAGTAAGAATTATTATCAGCATCTAATCTTTTAAAGTGCTGAAAGTATCTTGCAAGGGATGAGTGTTCTTTTCCTGAAAACTAATAGACGAACAAACCTAATATCTCAAGAACAGATTCTAATTTCTAGCTGCCAGGAGTTTAGAGATTCACAACTGAAAGCTCTTGAACTACTGCACGTTGATGACAATACTTGCACTCTTATTCAGAAATTGGATGTTAATCTGCAATAGTGCAAATGTGCAATGGATCATAAATCCTACCAGATGCAAGTATGTTACTCAACTCTTATGGCACATTGATGCAAACATATGCATCCAGCTAAACTTGACTCATGAGCTGCCAATTTTGTAACTACGATGTTTCAGAAGATAAGGCTGTGGTTCTACATAAGCATACCTCAGATATAAAAGCCTGCACTTTTTGAGAAAGAGTCAAGAGTTCTCCAGCAAGCTCAGAACCTTTTCTCCTAAAAGAAATATGATATAGAAAAGGTAATTGACCAAATATATTTTTGCTCCAGTTATTTTGTCACAGTTATGTAAATGGAACAAAGCTGAAAATTGATAAAATCATAATGATGAACAGTAACATAATGTATACCTAAGAGAATGAATATCCCTATGTATATGAGCCTCATCGGATGATACTTGTGATTTTAAAATCGAGAGTATAGCCTGTTGTTTAGCATTCTCAACTTGTGCTTCAATCCACTGCCTTTCACTTGTAGCAAATCTGTTCCCAAATTAGAGTAAGTCAACAGTCCAAGCTCAGGAACAGCTAACAAATCACAAAGATGTAAAACGATACAAAAGGAGGGTAAAATACCAAAAGTTACATAAATAGTTGAATTCAGTTGGCTGTCTCAATAGACATCACACCACAAGATTGCATGAAACATTATCAATTACAATGTGCTTAAACAGAAAGGTTAAGGGATAAATCAAGAGAAAGTTACATTGAACGAAGTCGTTGCAATTCAGCCACACGCTGATGATGATGTGATTTTTCAGAATCTCCTGCATGATAGGAATGAGTTTTATAAGTAGTTCATTCAAAGCACAATCATGCTTATCCAGGATCAGACTTCAGGGTTACACTCTTTAAATAATTATGTAATGTCTTCATGACAATCAAGTACATACAATTTAGCACAAAGAGGTGTTTACCTCTTATCAAGCAATTGGTAATGTCATCAAGGCTAACCCAGGAACATTTGGATTTTCCTTCCTCAGCAACAAGTCGAAATGGCCCCTGACAGCAGAATAAGTATTGAACATATAGAGGCAGTGTATAGTTATGAAGAGTAGTACTGAAAGAGGCCAACTGACAAAGTTGGTGGGAGAGATACACATTTTTTACAATGTCAGTGCATTGGTGATGGACATTTGATAGAGAGATGGTAAGATGAGAATAAGAAATCTTTCAGATGACAAGGCAATAAGTCATACACACTTACTTCAGTTTTCTGGGAGATAATACCTATCAATAGGAAGTCACTAACACAGATACAGAGTAAAAGGAAGACAGACACACGGCCATTCCAAACATCACAAAGCAATGAATAATAATAGCATGTGATTTATTTAGCAGCAACATGCAACAATGACAAATTGACAATTAAATAGTATCAAATTGTAAAGGCGCTTCAGGTAATATCTATTTATGGTTGTGGCATTTTTGTATCTAAAATGAGAGCATTATCTATTTATAATGAATTTGCCCCAAGACAGGGGATGTGATCCTGTGGACAAGAGAATGAGGATGATATCTAAAGTTGTTGGATATTTAGTTTGAGGACAGGTATAGATGATTACTTGCCTTCTGAAAAGAATAAAAACTAGCCAGTAATTTAGCTGTGAATAACATGACAGCCATAGAACGTACCTTCTCAAATTGCTTTGAGAACCACCGGTTTAGCTCCTTTGTACAAGCCAAGTCCCCAACAACATAAGGGTGGAAGTCTGAATATTCTAAGTATATGCTTTCATCTGCATATATGAATTACGATGAATTATAGAAGAATCTTATTGGATAAAAACGTGTTCATATAAGTGTTAGTATTAATAAATGGAAAATGTGAAAAGATCCTCTAAGAAAATGTGGGGTGTTAACAGCTATTTGGGTTGGTTACTTGGGCTTAAGACTAAGGGCTTGTTTGGAGGAGCTTCAGATTCGGAGCAGCTAGAGAGAATCTCGAGAAGCTAGACAACTAGTGTTTCTTAGCTTCTGGATTCTAGTTTATTTTCAGATTCTGCAGCTGTTGAGTTTCATAATCTAGAGCCAAAATCTGAACCGTTTGGGAGAGCTTCAGATTCTAGGAATAGCTGCAGCTACCAAAAGCTCCCCAATCCAAACAGGCCCTAAAGACTCTAGCCACAAGAATTCATATTAAGAGGAATTTCTGAGTGCTATAATTTCTCTCCTCTTGTCTGATTATTTGTAAGTTATCAGTAACTACATAATTCTTTCTTAAGTAGTATGTATAAAAAGGTAGCCTTGATCCTGGATCCTAGGGATCCCTCCCTACATGTACTTCGTATCATTATACCAGTGGAGCAGACCCTTACTGTTTTTTGCACAATAAACTAAAAAATAATGGAGATATTAATGACAGGTAAAAAAGCATACCATCTCCAGAATGATAATGGGCCAATTCCTGGGTTGTAGCAGTGATTCTTCCAAGAACTGCATTCATCTGAAAGTTAGAAAAAGATAATGAATCATCTTATTGAACAATTTCCTCAAGAAACAAAGTCTAGATATCTCATTGCATTATATGTCATTGTCACGAAATGTATCATGGTGAACAAAGGATATGTGTTGAGATAGATCTTTCATGTTTAATCTTTTTAAAGAGATATTGAATAAGAGGTTAAAATTATGGAAATTGTTCAAAAGAAGACTATAAGATGCAACATAATGAAATATACCTCTAAATTTCTGGAAGAAAGTTGTTCATCCAATGATATAAGTTGCCCACTAACTGCAGACATGGCGGTTATGCGTGCCCGTCT
>KE372749.1:290549-321887 GCA_000418225.1 Zizania latifolia | reverse complement strand
AACTACTACTCCTCATCCGGAGACCCCCAAGCCCCAGCAGCGCACGTTGTGGAGCCCGAGTCCCCCGTCCGATCGCCGCCGGATGAGCAGTTCGCGGCGTGGGTCGCGCGGCTCCGCCCGGGCTTCACCGCGGGCGATCTGGCCGAGGCCATCTCCTGCGAGCGGGACCCCGACCTCGCGCTCGCCCTCTTCCGTTGGGCGGCGCTCCGCCCGGGCTTCCGCCACGGCCCGGCATCCTATCTCGCCGCCCTCACCGCCGCCTCCTTCGGCCGCCGCCCCGCCGCCGCGGAGAACCTGATCTATGACGTCCTCGCGGGGGCGTGCGGCCCGGACCTCCCGCTCCTCAACGCCTGCCTCCGCTTCTGCTGCGCTCGCCGCCGCCTCTTTCCTCTCGCCTTCGACTTATTCAACAAGATGCGATCCCTGCCGGCCTCCGCCGCCTGCCGCCCGGACGTCGAGACCTACACGCTCCTCCTCACCGTCGTTGTGCGCCGTGTCCGCCGCCCGCCCGCATCCATGGTCTACCTCCACGCCATCCGGTCCCTCTCCCGCCAGATGAAGGCCTCCGGCGTGGTCCCGGACACCTTCCTGCTCAACCTAATCATCAAGGCCTATGCCCGCTGCCTTGAGATAGACGACGCCCTCAAGGTGTTCCGCGAAATGCCGCTATACAGCTGTGAACCCAATGACTTCACCTATGGCTACATTGTCAAGGCCATGTTCCAGAAGGGCTGGACTGACAAAGGAATGGTGTATTTCGAGGAGGCGAGGGAGAAGGGATTTGTGCCGACCGGCGGCGTGTACATGATAGCCGTGTCGGCGCTAGCATTGGAGTGGAGATTTGAGGAATCAAGAAGGGTGCTGATAGATATGCTGGATAGCAAGAGGAAACCAGATATGATCACCTACAGGACACTGCTGGAGGAGATGTGCAGGGCTGGCCGGACAGAGGAGGCGTTCGAGCTGCTGGAGGAGCTGAAGGGGAGGGAGAGAGGGCCTTTGGACCAGAGGATGTACTCAGAATTGCTTGACGGGCTGCACTGGATTTCTCAGCCACATCAGGATAGCGTTCATGTCTGTGACAAGCGTTCTGATGATTGAAATACTTTGATCAATGGCACTAAAAGTCGAATGCGTGACTGCTTCAGAAAACTGTGCGCCTCTGCTCAAAGATTCAAGGTGAATTGATGTTGAGGAGCCATCTGCTTTTCTGGGATCATCTGATTGACTCCAATATGCACAACCACTGCTACATGCATGATTGATGCAAAAAAGCCTGAGGGGTAGAAGAGATAAGCTAATTTCTTTGTTGGAGGCGGGATCAAAATTCCCTGTGTGTCTGTGGGCTGTGGCTACTCTTTCTGATTGGTGATAGCTGATAAACTCGCCTGCAATAGCAACCTCCAAAGTAAATCTTGCATGGCCACTCAGGAAAGTTGTTTCAGGTATCATATATTTATGATATGAACAGCTACGCAACAAAAAAAATAGTGTGTTACGTTTTGAATTGCTTTTAATCATAATGTTCAATAATGGGGTGACAAATATTTATGCATCTTTGCAGTTGCTCTTTATAGATGATCATATTGGTTGTATGCTATGGCCTAGTTCATTTTTGTGCAATTAAGATGTATATACATCTACAGCAATAATACATCACTCATGTGCCGTTTTCGTGTTTCAAAATGACCCCCCATGTAGCCTTTACAACTCTCCTCACATAATGAGGATACGATTGTAATTCATTTTCACCTATATATCAGGATTTTTAGTCTCAAATCTGACATCAACTCTGCAACTGCAAGTAGGAAACGACTCTCTGGACATGTAATGGTGTGATGGAGATATCTTAGGATCATCCACACCCAATGGTGAAGCTAGAGAGGGTGCAAAATTAGGCTGATATAGATAGACTTTCTTAATTAGGCTACTAAATTGCTGTGAGGGATATAATATATTGGACTAGGGGGTGTATAGATGGTGAAAATATAAGAGTGATAGCTATTTTTTTTTGAGGGGGTGCATTTGCACCCACACTAAAGAATGGGGCTTCGCCCCTGTCCACACCTAGCTTTCTTACAAATTAAGGATGCTATGGAAGCAACTCCAATCTTGGCATTAGTAAAACGATTTGTAATAAATGTTTCTTGTATTTGGCCAGCAATGGAAGCAGCCAACAGATTCGTGTAAGAAGACAGATTTATATCCTTGCTTGTGTATCTCTACTCCTAAAAGGATGAGTTGGTGGTGATCGTGCGTCCTACTCCTTCTCACCTACTACCACGGCGCTTGCTTCTTTGAGGAGAAATCGCTGCCACCGGGAGCTCTCCACTCGCCGCCGCCGCATCGAGTAGCTGCTGCCAGTGAGCACATCGATCAGAAGGAGACCTCAATCCTGCGAAATTTGTGTCGAATTCGCCACCGGATGCCTCGAACTCGAGCCGGAATTCCGCGCCCGTGAATTCAAATCTGAGCTCACCATTGCTGTTGTGTTCTACGGATTTCTTGCCCGGATCCGTCGGAAATGGTGACGGCGGTCTCGAAATCAGCGGCTAAGCCACATCCTAGGTCGCCCACCACCGCTCAGCTGCCAAACAATGGGCCCGCCATGGCGGCGGGGGCAGCGGGGGCGACGCCGTCGAAGAACACGGCGATGGCGGAGCTCAAGTAGCGGGTGCTCAGGGCGCTCGAGAAGCTCTTCGACCGTGACACACACCACATTGCCGTCGAGGACCTCGATCGCATCATCCGCTCGCTGCCGTCGCCCGACGCCGTGCCCATGCTGCTCAACGCGTTGGTGTCGGACTCCCCTGGACTCGCTTCCCCGCGTGGAGGGAGTCGCTGCGCCTCCTCGCCACGATCTGCGCGGTGCACCTCGACGCCGCTGCGCCGCACCTGCACAAGGTGATTGCGCATCTTGATGTTTGCGCTGGCTTTCACAGTTCAACATCATCAACCCGACCACCGGTGCCAGAAGAAGCTCGAGATCGATGACATCCAGAAGCTGTGAGTGCGCGCACTCTCTCTCTAAACCCGATCTGTTCTCTATATTTGAGGTCGCTGTGTTCGTACGTAATGTAGATTGTTACATTGTTTTGTATTAACAGGTATGAGAATTTATACGTAGTAGGTACTAAATTGGATTTAGGAAATCTTCAAACGAAATATGTTTGGAAGTTTTATGGGGGAAACATAATGGGATTGGGATATGTTATACATAGCTGCTTTCTACCCTCTTTCTTTAGAGACATTGTATTCATTTGGGCCTAAAGAAAGTGTCAATTTGATCAATGTTATGTTAGTTTGAGGTTTGGTGGATCTTATGTAACCATCTAAAATCGCATCAATTTACCTACTGCATCAGGGATTCAGGGTATGTTTTTTAGCTGTGAGATCATATGGTGACATGTCACTTGAAAATAAGGTTGTTTCATTTAGAATCCAGGAGATTGCTATCGAACAGGCCGATGTTCGGTTGTGAATTGAAAAATTGACCTTTCTTGCCCCGTTTTCATGATGTAACAATAATTTGGTTCAGTTTTAGCTAGGTGGAAACAGAATGATTTTATTATCTTTGGACATTTTGTGTGTTATTTTTGTTAAGGATCTTCTGTTATGATATGTAACCGGGTTTTTTCGATCATTTGTGCAGCCGGGCATTTTATGACAAGAGGATCTCGCAGGAAGTCAATGGTGATGCTCTTGGCGAAGTAATTTCTTTGTTAATTTATTCCATGATATGTAACTGGTCTTTAATTTATGGTGTTTAGAATGACCAGAGGACAAATTTAGTGAATTGTATTGCTAAATTTGTTTGTTTGTGCAGGAATTCAAGGGCTATATGTTTTCAAAATCATGGGAGGCTGTGACAAGCAAGGTTTCCCCATGAAGCAAGGTGCTTACATCTGGACATGTCCGCCTTCTCCTCCATTTTCAGTCATCATATTCTACTTTGCTTTGCTTTGCAGGTGCAGGTGATTCTAATGTGAGCATTCCATTTTTGTATTCACAGACACCCCATGCTTCCGCGGTTACGGCAGGCGTGATGGTGAGCGCAGCAGAAAGTCTGTCCGTGGTTGCATTGTCAGCCAAGATCTCTCTGTCATCAACTTGGTGATTGTTAAGAAGGGTGATAATGACCTTCCTGGCTTGACTGACACCAAGAAGCCCAGGATGAGGGGACCCAAGAGGGCATCTAAGATCAGGAAGTTTTTTAACCTTGCCAAGGATGTTGATACCCACAAGTATGTCAACACCTACCGCAGAACCTTCACTACCAAGAACGGTGAGCATTTCAAATATTCAGTGTCAAACTTGAGTTGCCTTGCTATGATGTGTATGTTTTGAGCTGCATTCTGTTTCTAACCTCTGTTGCTAAGAGAGGCTGCCTTGCAAATCAATAATAATAAAACATACTAATTAAGAGAATACAACTTAGGCATAAATTGCAAATTCCTTGGCATATGCATATGTGATCAAGTAAATGGTTAGTTTCGAGCTGACATGAAACTACCTTGACAATAAGTTAATGGTTAGTTTAGGTCAGGAACTTGTTTGACTTATCACAAATGCTTTGTTTTTTGTTTTGCAGGCAAGAAGGTGAGCGAGGCTCCTAAGATCCAGAGGCTTGTAACTCCCTTAACCCTCCAGAGGAAGAGGGCAAGAATTGCCAAGAAGAAGCAGAGAATCACCAAGAAAAAGTCGGAGGCTGCTGAGTACCAGAAGCTGCTTGCCCAGAGGCTCAAGGAGCAGAGGGAGCGCCGCAGTGAGAGCTTGGCTAAGAGGAGGTCTTTCTGCTGTTAAGGATGCTCCTGTCCCTGCATAAGATGCCGACAAACCCAAATTATAGGTGAGGAACCGTTTGTGATGGATAGACATGCTACTGTTAACCTTTCTTTGGTAATTGGTGCAATTTTCTGTGGACAAGATGATGCTTTGTCACAATTTTTGAGCATTTGCTATTGCTATGTATTGTGATGACTATTTACTTGGTTTTATGCTCTTTTGAGTCTTGTTATATACTCCCTTCGTCCAGTTTTGATATGCGTATAAGGGTCTGACACCAAGACCAAGAAATATCTTCTAGCGCGTCATTCAAAAATCTAATAAAAAAAGCAGTACTAGTTCTTTTGACATGCATAGAGTGTTGTGCTGGCCACTAGTAGCCGTGCGTGCATGTGCGCGGAATCCAAATAGTCGAATGCTTTGATAAGTTTTTATACTGGACGGAGGGAGTACCTTGTTAAATGTTAAGTCGTTTTATTTCTCTGCCCTTTTGGCATGGGCATGCATTCCAATTCTCAAGCCGTCTGATTATATTTCGATTTCAATCTAGGTTGGCAGGTAGAGGTAGCAATGTGCTTTATTTTGGTTCTATTGTTTTACATGTTCATTTGAAGTTAAAAAATATAAATGGTCTCGGCATGTTTCTGATCAACATATGGAACTAAGTATGCAGTAGCACCTGTAGACAGAGTAGATCAACAGTTCAACATATTACATCAGGTGACAAACCATGAGAATCAACAAGGATGCGATGTGGGAGGGCTTCAGAGACTACGAGGGATGGCCATTTGGGCCGTGCTGCCGCCCTGCCATCCCACCGCTGCCCAGCACGCCGGCCGACTTGTGGAAGTGGCTGCAACCGGAGTAGCAGCAGCAACCTCGCCGCAAACCCGGCTCGTGCTTACAGTTACAAAATCATTAGTAGTAGCTAAATAAGTCGACACCATTGTTCGCCAAGAAGATCTAAAGTTTAACCAACCATGCTAGCAATGTTGCTGATATGTGACGATGTTTGCAAGCTTTCACTGTCAGGTATAGTTAACCTCGTTGTGCGAGAGATGATTTCATAATTAAGAGTGTTTCTTGTAATCTTGTTGATTTATGTTTGGAAGGATATGCACTTTGGCTTCCATGTGTTGGTGTAATCGTGTGTTTTGTACCGAATAATTCAGATGGATATGGGATTTTTAGAGCTGCAACATGCATGTTATAGTTTTGGTCCCTGTTCAGACTTCAAATCCCTCATTCTCTCTACGATCAGAACCCTTAGCTTGGTTTGCGTCTGTTTTATATGCTTTTTTTCTTGAAAAAAAATGGTCTCTGTAATTTTAGCCAAGCTAGCATGCTTTATATGATTGTGCTTCACTGTATAATTTGATGCACATTGGTCATATGTTCATGCCATTCTATCTAATTTTAGTAATAATATTTATAGCATCGAGATATGTTCATGTCATTCTATCTAATTTTAGTAATAATATTTATAGTATCGAGAATTTTTATGTATCTGTATAATGAAGTTATAGTCATAATTGAATATTATCATTGAAGTGAAAGTCTTTCAACTATGTGTATTGATAATTAAGTAGGTCACAACGTATTTTTTGAAAGACTAATTTTAGAGTATTTTATTGCTCCCTATTATTTTGCAATTAGATTTGATTGTGTGTGTATATATTTATATATTATGACTATATTTTAATCCGCAGTGTTTGAGTAGGCGCTAGGCGCTAGTCGGGCGGCAACTTGGTGCCTAGCGCCTAGGGGCGCCTAGGTCTGTTAGTTTGCCTTCCTTTTTTCCTAAGTTCCTAGGCCTATTCGTACAGTCCCAGCGTCCTAACCTTCTTTTTCCTGGTTTCACGCCTAGTTTTTCTGGTCCCCACGCTCAGTTTTTCTGGTTCCCAGGCTTTCTCCCTCCCGAAGTCCCATGCGTTCTCCCTTCCGGAGTTCCAGGCGTCCAGGCATCCACAGTCATGATTCGCTTTTCTTCTCGCAGAGTCCGGCATTGACAGGCATTCTCCTCCACAGGCGGCCCGCGGCCAGGCGTTCCTCTCCCCTCTCTTCCCCTCCGGCCGCGCCTACCCCTCCCCTTCTCTTCTCCAGCTCTGCTCAGCACGGCCACCGGCGGCGACGGCGACGGTCGGATCCGAGCTACGCGTGCCTCTCGCCGCCGGATCTGGTCGCGCGTGTGTCCGGCCGCTCGATCTGGGCTGCCTAGGCGCCGCCCTCTTCCCTCCCGCCACCGGTTCTAGGCCGCCTAGGCGCCACGGTCAACCGCCTAGGCGCTCCGCCCAGCCGACCAGGCCCTCCGCGCGGGCGCTGGGGTGGCGCCCAGCGTCTTTTCCCGCCTAGGCGCCTGCCTAGATCCGTGTTTTCGAACACTATTAATCCGTGACAACGCATGGACATCTAACTAGTGAACTAATACATATAACATATTTGACGATGTTTAGAGGTTGCAATGCCAGGTGTGACTCGCAAGAGTGGAGTGCCAATTGCAGCATTAAACCAAACTTCCGTCTGAAATATCAGCTGTTGTTCTTGGTCCTCTCAAATTCAGGAGTCAATTTGTAATTAATCAGCTGTGCCAGTATCCTCTTTTTTTTGCTAATCGAAGTGAATCGACATAATATTGTATATATTGCTGAGCATGTGCCATCCCACGAGTTTTTCTGTATGCTCCAACTGTTTGTAACTTTGTATGGCGATGGATCTAAACCACGGTCCATTGACATCTTATGGACCATGTGTGTGCATATTTCTTGACGTTTTAGACAAGTTCTCGTATACAGGAAGCGACTAATTAGTATACATATTTTCTATTTTTTTATATTTAATATAGTTGTGTTATATTAAATATATAAGATAAAAGTTACCTTTTAATCACTAAAATGTCAAAAATTAATATCCAGAACTTCTAAGACTGAAAAGTCAAGAAAAAGAAAAAGGATATTGTGAAGTGGCAGGTAAGATACGAGTAAAAGGTATTAAAAAATAAAACATCTTTATTTGTCAACCAACAACCGGGGATATGTAAAAAAGGTAAAAATAAAAATCTTTTTAGACAAAGTTGAGAGGATAGAAGTAAAAAAAATAAAGTCTTTTTATGAGAGAGTAGATGATTTGACTTTTTAACCAAAATATTTTAAGGGTTTTAAAACAAATATTGACTAACCATATTTTTATATAGAATTTGTTAAAAAAACCGGTCGGATAATCCGCCCTTTCACCGGAACAGAACACAGTAACTTGCGTGAGCGAGTGGGAGTCCCGTCCAGGCCCAGCAAAGAAGAGAGACCGCGTCCCCGCCTTTGGCTTCCGCTTCCGCTTCCGCGTCCGGCGAGAGGAGGACGAGATGGGGATGGGGTCGTGCTGCTGCCGGTGCCTGGAGATCCTCTGCGCCATCCTCCTCCCTCCGCTCGGCGTCTGCCTCAGCCATGGCTGCTGCTCCGTCCGTACCCTCCTCTCCTCTCCTTTCGCCCGGATCATAGTTCCCTCTTCTCATGTGTCCACTATCTCTCTCTCGGCTCTCGCAGATGGAGTTCTGGATCAGCGTGCTGCTCACCATCCTCGGCTACCTCCCCGGCATCCTCTACGCCGTCTACGTCATCGTCTCCGTCGACCCCGACCACGCCCGCCGCCGCCGCGGCGTTGACCCTGACGACTACATCTACGTCGCCTGAGCCCTGAGGACCCATGCTCTTCGTATGCACCATGGAGTAGCTAGCTGGAAGCGATCCTGTTCCTGCCTACGGAACCTTGATTTGTAAATTGGTACATCTGCAACCTCGACAAGTTAATTAAATTGGGTCGAAATTTGACATTCTAGCTCATCTGTGTGTACTTATTTATTTGTGATTTGTGCATCGATTGCCCTCGACTTGAAATTGGTTCTTCGGTTGTTGGATTTATCAATAGCTCGCATGTATAGCAATTTAAAATTTTCAAAGATTTTTATAGCAATTTGTTTAAAAATCAATAAAACTAAGGAACTAAGCCAGGGTTCAAGCCCAGCCCTAGCACCCCACCCATATCTCTGCCCTTACTAGTGGGTTCTTCAACAAAGCGAAAAACCTCCCCTTTCAATAATCAACGACACTGCGGCTCGAACACTAGCCCAAACTCATTTTCCAGGGGAAAAACAACTTCAATTTTGGGACGATAGATTAGTAAGTTATTAGAGGATTAGAGTTTAGATTACATATTAGCCAGCTAAGAATGTAGTCCATCTAACGTGCCCATTGGAGAACAAAGTATCTGTGCTCAGAGTGGTACCACTTAACACCAAATAGAACTAGAACATCGTAGCAGAGTATTAACCTAGAGTTACATGTTAGATGCCTTGGCAAATCGTGAGAATCTTGACAACTTGTCGTTCAGAAGAACTTCTGGGTTTCCTTCTTCAACCTAAATTTTGGGGAAAAAATATGAGTTAGATAATATGTTATTTGAGGAGCATTCCAGGAAAGCGCAATCACGTTACTGAGGACCTGATATTTGACGTGATGTTAACCGCATGTTTTTTAACCTTCTCATATTATTTTTTTGGTTCTTGTAGTGAAGAGTTACTATAATATCTGTGTTATGAGTTATCCCATTGCTAAGACATTAAAATTTTCTTGTTATCATTGTTCGCCACTTGTAGTCAAGAGGCGGAAGCATGAATTCACCACTTACCAGTTTGCCTTGATCAAAAACTAGAATGTTGTCCATTTTCACCACAGTTGAAATTCTATGGGCTATTGTCAGAACTGTCACGCCTTTGCATTCAGCAGATATAGTATTTTGCAACAAGGAGGCTGTCTGATTGTCAACATTGGCTGTGCATTCATCAAGGCAAAGTATCTGTACAATTGTTAGCAAACAATGCAACAACTTTAACTTCTTTGAGCAACTATGGCGCACTCAACATATACATTAAATCTGCTACAAGTTTTTGCTGCTCATAAAAACTCACAAAATGTTCACATAACATAGTAATATAAGTAATGTTGAAATTGTTCAGCAGTGTACCTTGGATGCTTTAAGGATAGCACGGGCAAGACACAGAAGTTGTCTCTGGCCTACTGAAAAGGAGGCACCACTTTCTTTCACATGGATGTCAAGTCCACCTATTGATTCAATCTCTGTCTTCATATGGCATTTATCCAGAGCTTCCCATATCCTGAGATCTGTTGCTGCATTAAAAGGATCTAGATTTTCCCTAACATGAACATTTGCATTCGAGATATTAGAGTTTTGAATATAGGTTTCTCTTCCCAATCTGTTTGGGCATGATAATTGATTGAAGCATGAGAAGACAGAAATAAGGGAGGGTAGTAGTTACCTCAAAGATCCATCAAACAAAAATGGGCTCTGCGGGACTACTGCAAAATGTCCACGAAGATCTCGGATGGCAACTTTGGCCACGTCAAAGCCATCTACTAGGATGCGGCCATTACAGATTGGAGCTAAACGGAAAAGTGCATTCAGTATACTGGATTTACCTG
Source organism: Zizania latifolia (assembly GCA_000418225.1). Taxonomy (NCBI): domain Eukaryota; kingdom Viridiplantae; phylum Streptophyta; class Magnoliopsida; order Poales; family Poaceae; genus Zizania; species Zizania latifolia. The sequence continues at coordinate 311,613 of KE372749.1, read as the reverse complement.
CTCCAGTCCTTCCTATTATTCCGACCTAGTTAATAAACCAAGGAAGAGTAAGTGTATTCAATATAGTGGATTTGCTTGCTCAAATTTCCCTGTTAGTCCAACCTAATAAGCCAGGGCCAGTTTATTGATGATTTCATAAATAATTCAATGAGAATGAACTGATAGCATCATACCTGCATGCCTGATGAAAGAAGGAATGAAACATCATTCAAGGCCGGTGGTAAATCTTCCTTGTACCTTAGAGTTACATGCTCGAACTCAATTTTTCCCTCTGTTGGCCAGCTTCCGTGGGGAGATTCTGATCCATGAAGTTCTTCTTGTGGTATTCCAACATACTGCTAGGATTATCAAACTACTAGAATAAAAGATGATAGATAATGAGAGTGAAAGTTCATTTTTATGAGTCCTACTTTTACCTCAACAACCCTCTCAACAGAAATCATTTCCTTTTCTGTTTCTGTAAAGGTGGTCAAGAAGCCGTTCAACAATGATACAACAGGTGCTGCATATGACAGCGCCAGGCCCACCTGCAGTGGATATTTACGCTTATTCTCTCGATACTTGGAACATAACTAGATTCTACAGGAATGGCAAAGTAAACTCGTAAGGATGAATTCAGTAAATGTCTTGTATAAACATACCAGTCCAGGCGTAGCAAAATTAACCAGATATTTGCTATGAAAGCCAACAATGGCCATCATGGCTATGAACAGAATGATGAAACCTGCCAACAACTGAAGTAGTTTGCTGGTCACCCTGTGTTTGTGCTATAGGCTTAACTGATGGAAAAAAATTCTTAATTCCATGGTAGATGATAAATTGATGATGTTATCATCATGAGATAAAGAATCAAACCTGGAGTCGTAATGAGAGCCAGAGACCAGCAATCAGTTCACAGTAAGATGTTTTCTGATACAGTGTCACATGTTGGATGAATCTTTCCAGGAAGAATTCCTGTGTTATATATCACTATTAGTATCCCAAAAAAACCACACCAGTTGTAGCCACTAGCGAATTAATGTTCCAACAGTCAATTTTTCATGCAAATGTTCGGGTATATGTGTCATTTTGAACAGAGTGTAAATGCAACGAACGTACTTCCTTTTTGAATGCTCTTATTGTTGATGAACCATCAAGAGTCTCTGTAAAAGATGAATAGATTGGTGACCGAGCAACACTGTCAAGTCGTCTTACTTCACGTGATGTCGACCTATAATAGAACTGCATAGATCGTTAGTTTGTTTCTCCAAAAGCAGAACATAAAAACGTACAATAAACGTGATAAATCATATCAAATATAGTAAAAATAAGAAACTGACACTACACTGCAAATGGGTTCAGGTTTGGCATGATCATGGTCTGCAAATACACTCATGCACTTCTGCACATTAGCTTCCTGCAATCTCTTATAAGTCAACGTTATGCAGCAGAACTTGTTATAGGCAGAGCTGAGTTGATCATCACTACATAAAACACATCTAGAATAATGGACGAATGTGCAATGACTATAGCCTTGGATATTACATTAACAGATAAGGAAAGTAAAAACCTAAAAAAGCCATTTGCGTTCAAAAAAATACTAATACATCTATTGACAGAAAACAAAAGGATGCTACAGTATTGTGCCATGGATATAAGTAGTCTATGGAGGAAGTCTCAATACACAATTAAGCAAGCTGCATTATTAAAGAAAGAAAGAAAACAGAGGAGGAATGTACCTGCACTTTGCGATAGATAAGCCAAAGAGGAACTAAGATGAGTAAGAACGAAACCTGGGTAGGAACATTACATGAATTACAAGTTAAGTGAAATAGCATATAACATTTTTGAATAAAATTTTGGCTCATATCAGAAAATATATTTCTATATTTACCTGTGAATAAGACAAAACTACCAGAGTTCCAAGCAAGCTGAAGAAGTTTGCCACAAATATATTGAGGATAAACGGAAGAGAATCATCAACAGCATATAGGTCTGACGATAATCTGGAATTTGATAAAGTCTCATCAAGGGCATTTTGTAACCTTTGGAGCCTACTGAAGATAACTGAAATACCAACCTGTTCAGTATCCGGCCAGTAGGATTTTGGTCAAAAAATGAAACTGGTGCACCTATGAGATTCTTAAGAAGATTGGCATGTATTTGAATTGCTGCACAGAGACCACCATATGCAAAAGAGAATGCCCTTCCCAATGTGAAAAAGGAGTTGAACATGCCAAATGTAGCAAGGATAGTCTGCATAGGTCAAAACTGAATCAACATAAAATGCATATTGACGTTTGTCATATCAATTGCTCTGTACTTAAATGGAGGTCAAGCTTACCAGATAAAATATTGTGTGCGAGGTACCTGTGCTAGTATCGACCCAGTAAGTTAACCAAAGATCATTGCCATTACGAGATGCTTGCATTAAGAATGCACTTAGACAAGTTAGAAATGCAATTGACCATCCCGCAAATGTTGTGTACTTTCTGCAAAGAAAAACACCAGTTTAAATTGCATGTCGTACCAACTACCAAGACTACGAATCTTCTATTGTTCAGTGCAATTAATCACCAGATACACAAAATAACTCACTTGTACACACTAAGCTCTACCATGCCTTCTTTCCTGGCCTCTACAGAATTATGATCTCTTTGTTCCTCATGATTGACAACTGAATCATCATCAATCAAAACATTAGTCTTGAATTCATGGGTGACGATCACTCCTTTGTTTTTCTCAGAAATTGTTGATGAGATAGCACTTGAACTATCTGGCTGAAAGATTGTTGAGTATGGAGTTGATAAGAAAGATTCCAACGTCCCAAACCACTTAACAAGTCCATTAGCCATGACGACTATCATATCTGATGTGGAAATGGCCTGAAGAAAAAAGGAATGGCTGTTCTTTTAATGAACCTAATTTTGTTTGGTGAGATTTAATAAACATTACCTGAAGATTGTGGGTGCTCAATAGTCGTGTTTTTTGCTCCATTTGGGGCCCCATAATGGCTTTTTCCAAGATATGTGAAGCAACTTGTGAGTCAACTGAACTAAGTATATCATCAAACAAGTATACATCAGAATCATGATACAAAGCTCTGCAAGGGTAAGATCAAAGTGTTAGCAAACATAGTTTCCGACTTCCCCATGTTAAACTGCACAACATTATTAAATATGACCTTGCTAATGCTAGGCGAGTTCTCTGTCCACCAGATAAGTTAAGGCCTTTCTCTCCAATATGTGACATGTCTCCTCCAACCATAACTGAGATATCAACATCAAGAGTACATGCACGTATCGCTTCTTCATACCTGCATGTACATTGAAACACAGTAACACACTATGCTGGTTAAAAATGCCAAACAGGTTTTTTAAAGATCCATAAAGCAAAGAAAAATACCAGTGATTTCAGATTTTATAAAAGCATAATAAAACAAAGTGATTTAAATGAGAAAAGGTACCTCATTGGATCAAATTCTTTTCCAAGCAAAATATTATCTCGTAATGAACCGGACAGTATCCAAGGTACCTACACAACATCAGTGACATTTTTAAGTTTTATGAAGGGAACTATAAATCTCAAGAAATTCCCAAATCATGAAGTACAACCTGTGGTACATACGCAATTGAACCATAGGAGGCAACAGAACCATTGATGACATGAATTTCTCCAATAATAGAGTTCAGCAAAGATGATTTGCCAGAACCAACCTGCAAGTGGGCATGACATATTTCCTTAATTTACTAAAAACTGCAATGACCACCGACAAGTAATTATATGAGTTCATTTCTATTCCTCATGGGAAACTAAGGTGATCAAACTTGTAGAATGGCACTAGAAGAGTATTCAAGAGGCAGTAGAAGTGGAGGGAGGAAAAAACAGTGGGTTTGAGACACTAAAGAAATTTTCACTGGTGGTATAGCAGGAAATCAAAACAGTAGAACAATTTTCTGTTCGTAATGTGTTATCAAATAGGTATTCAGTTTCTCCAACTGAAACAAGTGCTGTATTATATACATAATAAAATGCACTAGCAGGAAAATTATAATATTATCTCCATCAATTAAAAAATATACCTCTCCTATGATTGCAACCAACAAGCCTTTCTGTAGCTCCAGAGATATGTCTCTGAGAATCATGCTTGGATCAACAATAGAACTGCTAGACCAAGAACAACAAGCGTTACGAAGAATGACAGCCATGGGATTAACATTTTTTTCAGTCTTCTGATGCTTTGAAAGGTCAGCTGAGTCAGTTATCACGGAAGAATACTTCTCTGGAGTGGACAAGTACTTGCTCAACCTTCTGCTAGAGATAACAGCCTGCATTAATACAAGAGAATAAAGATATGGTTAGCAGTGTTATAGATACATCTAGAATTATAATAACAGTAAGTGACCACCTGACTTACATCAATCATTCCATTAATAACCCATGGGAACGAGTTTAAGGGTGATATTAATGTGTTGAAGAGTGCAACACAAGTGAAGACCTGTAAGAAGGAATACATGTATCAGAAGGAATTTGTCACCCTGAGTGCATGTGCCCGATTGTCCAAATTTATGATTCAAGATATCAATTTACCGTGGCAGCATCCAGTGAGTGGCCCATTATCGCAAATATGGCAAAAGTGGAAAGGGAGAACAATGTTGGTGTAGTTGCCCAGAAGTACACACACCATGCATCCAGATATTTTCGAGTCTTATCAGAAAAGTGGGAAGGCACTTGTGAGTTCCAAATTAAATGTGCAACTTATTAAAGGAAAATTGATAATGAGCAGTTGCACACCGCAAGATGCTTCACTTCTAATTCTCTTCTTTCCACCAAACGCTGAGTGAATAGTTTCTCCCAACTGTACATCTTCACTGTTCTAATATGCGCTAATAGTTCTCCTGCACAACTTATCCTATTCGTTGAAAAATATCCATCGTGTCTAATTAGTCATTTTTTTTGCATAAATTCATCACATTTCGTGCTTCTATTCCTATAATTCAATTTGTACAATAATCTATGCCAATTAAACTGAGTCATATATCTCACAGTGATATGCCAACAGAAAGAAGAGAAACAAGTACAACAACCTAACAGATAATCCCCTAAAAAGGAATATAACAAAGAAAACGGCATGGTGTATTATTTATTTAGCAATGGTCATAGAGGATTTTTTTGCCTCACCTCTCATCTTTATGCTTCATCATCTTTTCTGTTGCACTAGCAATTCTTGTAGAAATCCATTTGTTCACTATGCATGTACAGAAGCCATTACAAGAAAAGGAGAAGAAAGGATAGATCTGTTAGGACCTTAGGATGCTATTCTGAATAACATGAGCATAATCTTGAAATATTTATAATATCAAAATAATCTGGCTTGACGTACTAGTTTGGGTACCTAAAATGATGAGAGTAGCTTTAAGGTGCACATTTATATGTATTTGAATTAGCATAGGGTCATGTTACCCTAATATATTCCAAACAAAAGAGACATGGATGAAGCAAGAACCCAAAGAATGATATATGCATAATATAAAAAGTGTCATTCATGCCCTGGCAAACCTCTGGAAGCACACAGAAAGCTAACTCAGACTGAACCACAGAAAATCTAGTAGTACCTGGTATTAGTATGATTGTTATGGCCAATCCAGATAGAAATGCATAGTTGACTTGTGTATACAATAGATAGAGAGCAACTCCAATCTGCAACGGCAAGCTAAACAGACACCAAACCATGCAAATAATCAGATAAGGTAGTGCAAACATCGTATTTAAGTCCTTAATAGACATTAGATAAGAAATAGAAATATAGAATACCTCCAAGCATCATGAAGGCTGTTACACAAGTTTACTGTGCGGTCAGAATCAACAGACATGAAGGTCTGAATCTCTCCTTCAGAAAACCTAGAACGCTCAGATAGACTGAGACATAGGCACTGTTTTAAGGTTCATCCAAATTTAAAAGAAACAAAAATAAGTAACACAAAAATAATTCTTGAATCTAGAATGGAAGATGTTACAAAATTGAACTCTTCAATGTTGAACTGGCAGAAAACATGTACAACAGTCATCAAAGATATGCTAATGCAGTTATACACTATTAAATAGCAACTAGTGTATTAATGTGAGATAGCATCCCAAGGTGATAATTTGTATGATTCTAATGGAATAACTGGTGCATTGCATATGCATAATTGTTAGGAGACATATTAGTTGCTACATTGTGGTATTATCAAAGAACAAGATTAGCAATGGTTAAGAAAGTCTAACCAGTTGTGCTCATGACTATGATAACCTTGTAGGTTCTTAACATTGTAGAGCACCCTTAAGTCTTTTTTCCCCTCCTTGTAATTTCAGTGTGTGTACCCAATGTTGCTTGTTTATCCCTCTTCTTAATGCAAAAGATGTATAAAGCTATTGCGTGTTGCCAAAAAAGTAACTATTGTACGATGCAAACTGAAAAACACGTTTGAACATTTTTTCGAAAGAATAAAATGGAAAGGATAACACTAACAGGTAAAGAATAAGAATGGTCATACCTTCCGGTAAACTATTCCCATGATGCTTGATCGTAAGATCAACTTTAGCTTAGCTAGACGAAAGGAGTACTGGCTATCTAGAAATGACCTGGTGAATGTGAACAAGAGTGTAAAGAAACAAGTAGCTATAATGAGAGGACACATAACTGGGTAATAGAGTTATTTTTAATTAGAGAAACTGTTCATTAAACAGACAAAAACAATTCTTTTTGTCTCAATGTTTAGCATTTCTAACTTCAATGGGGCAACAAGGATTCAAAACACAACTGGTTAAAAGGTCACCTTCATTACTACTGTGAATATATTATCTTTCAGATGACCATGAAGAGAAAACCAATTTAGTTAAGTTGTAACACATTAACACATGACCAGATGACATGATGCATTGATACATCATCCTTCGGAAGATACTAACACCACAACACAAGTTTAACATGATTAAAAGCCTTATGGAATTGGCAAAAATTTTAATTGAAGATTTATTTATCTAAGTTTGAGGGTGAAAAAAATCGTCCATATACATGGATATGTGGAAGCACAACTTATTTGTGGTGACAAGACTTACTTGATGATGGAAGTCAATCCTAGGGAAATGGCAAGAATATATCCATCCATACCACTAGAACCTGAGAAAATGTAGAAAAACAGATGCACGTTGATTTATTAACATGCTGAAAATTAAATATCACAAATAAACCAGCAAAGCAGATGCTACTTGGATAAGAAGCATTAATCAACTATCATGTTTCTACAATAACTGCCAGCAGAATCCTAAAAACTTGATGTCGGTCTTTGGTTTGCCTGCCACAGACCATGCAAAGCAAACTAAATGAAAACTTCAATAAACCATAGATATTGTCATGGGCGTGAAGTACCCATATGGTACTGTAATGACAGTTTAGGAATTGTAAGTTTAGACATAAGATTAGATTGAGTGGTAATCTATTTCCTAGATTTTAGAGATTATTAGGTTAGCTTCTTGAGAGTGAAGTCATGTCATGTATATAAGGATGGATTGCATCTCTATTTCATGAAGCAAGGAAGAATTAGTCTAATCTCTCCTCAATGTTCATCACCTCAGTCTAAGGTTCTCTTATCCCTAGCGGCCGACGCCAACTGGCTATCCTCCCAGCGGTGTTTATCCCGTCATAAATTCATAACAGATATACTGCCATTTTTAAGTGCCAAAACAGAATATAGTACTTATTGCCTCAAAAAACTTCAATAATGAGCCCTGTAGCCTTTAAAAAATGATAGTACCTTGTTGAAGAAATTTAATAAACTTATTGAGTAGAAGAGGGCTAACAAAACCCATGCTGTCATTTATCACCTGCATGAATAGAAAAAATATAAAATAGTATTAGAGAATAAATCCAGTCTGCACTTGTGTGGACTTCAGCTGGATGATCAAGACTTTGCAAACAAAAGTTCATGTCAAGTGTCAAAAAAACTTTGCTGACACATGTTTCACAAAACAGAATGTCTGAAATTCGAACCATGTTTAGCAACCCCTTATCTCTGATCTGCTAGAAACATATTATGCTGTTCTGTTGTATATTGAGAAAAAGGTCCATCCCAGAGATTGATGCATCAATTTTCTACTTTGGTTGATCCAATAGGTTAGGCAACATTACTGTAACAAGAAGGGAAGTATAAAAGAGATCATCTACTTTTTTATCATAGATTTCTCACCCTATTTCGTTTTTTTAATATCCTTTTTCTCCCTTTTTGCAGAAATAGCCCAGTTAATTTTTTTCAGAAATAATCCCTAATCGCCACAGGACCGGGCAACATGTCTGCGATAGGAGACCTGTCGCCCAGCCAGAGGGTGACAGGATCCCAGTCGCATCACCCCCTCAGCAGGCGACAGGGGAAACCTAATTCTTATACAAACAAAATTCTATTGCTTCATTTTGTCTTGTTTTCTCTAGAATCTCTAGAAAAAGGTATATGTGTTCAAGTAGTGAAAAGTTGGCCTACTTATCTTTATTTTCTCAAATATATAAACAGTACTTCAGACATTCTTCAAATAAATCTTTGTACTGCTTTCTTTCATTTCCGTTCCTCCCTTGAATCCCTGGAAAAGGCTTTAAATCCATTCCTGAGCTTTGTTCCACTTGTAGGTGAGGGTCCACAACTGTGGGTTCTTCACAATTAGCAGGACTTCTATTCTAGTCCAGACTCCAGAGATCACAACTTGTTATGCCTACCTATCGCCCAATGGCTAGGAGACAAATGCCAATTCCCAATTTTTTAATACAACTATTTCATTTAAACTACAGATTATATTACAAACAATTCAAAATTAGTTAATCTCAATTTTTTTAATTTAACAATGCAAAAGAATTTGAACAACTCTCAGTTCTCATTGAATTAACTCATTACCGGATCAACTCAAATTGTCTGTTTTGCAATCTATAGTTTAAATGCAGTAGATGTATTAAAAACAAATTGGGAATTGGCACATGTCGCCTGGCCATTAGGCGACATGACACATGTTGGCTGGCCATTGGGCGATACTGCAATAGGGACCTATCGCCCGCTAAGGAAGGCGACTTGGTGGCAGGTCTCCTATCACCTAGTGGCCGGGCGATAGGTGGCCAGTCGTTCAGTCCCACAGCGATTGGGATTAATCATGAAGACATATTTTAATCGGACTATTTTTGCAAAAAGGAAAAAAAGGAGATTTAAAAAATCCGACGAGCAATTATAGGTGAGAGGGAGCCAGGGACCTATTACCCGTTGGTGGGGCGACAGGGGCCTCTCTCCCACTCAACGGACGACTGGCCTCCTGTTGTCTGCTAGCCAGGCGACTGGTGGCCAGTCACCCGGCCCACATGATGACGGGTTATTTTTGGAAAAAAATTGTCCTACAAAACTATTTCTGCGAAAAGGAGAATTATTTTTTTAAATCCTATTCCTGAAAGTAGAATCCCACATCTTCAGTTCATATCTAGTAACATACATTTATTATATCAAACCTCCTGTAATAAGGGGAAAATTACTTACCTTTAACAGGCCCAAACGCAAATAAGTCCATCCATAAGCATAAGACATGGCTCGAAGTAGAGATGAATCAGCATGGTGATGTTGATGTTCAACACTCCAGGAAGACAGAAGTTTGTCATAACAGGAAGCAACTCTAAGCTCAGCAGGCAATTCAAGTAGATCAGTGAAATCCAGTTGTCTTGTGATACCGATGTCCATCATTGGATTAACGAACTTGAAAGTCAACATCTCCCAGATACTCTGGTTAGTTTCCTGAGAGGACAGAGCATATGGAAAATCTCAAAACATGGACAATATAATTTTGTCAATGCCTCAAGGGAAAGGAAATGAATATAAAGCTAGAATTTTAGTGTTGTCCAACTCAAAATAATCAAATTAAAACAATATGTTTGCAAGTATGAATTACAGGTCAACAGGACCATTGTATTTGATTACACTATTTCCTCCATGCCAGTACAAGTGCCCAATCTACTCAAAAATATCTAAGTTCTGTCAACATTGCAATTGCAATTTCCAGAAATTGGGGCTCTGCCGCTCTGCCATTTACACTTAAACAGGCTGCTGTTTGAATCACACAAATCACATTCAACACAATGTATTAAAGATCATGTATTGCCATGACAAGAAGCTCACGTTTACTTCACATGATTAGACAAGATTAATGTGACAACATTACAACAACATAACCAACATAAATGTATGATCTGCATAGAAGAGTGAAATTGTACACAACTCAATGTACAGCAGAAACCCAAATAGGTTATGGCAAAAAACATACTGAGTTTGTCACTTCAGCCTCAGCTTTCTCATTGTTTGGAACAAGGGGAGCTTCAATAGAGTAAGAGTTCACTTCTCTGAAATAGCATGGAGTTAGAAACAGCTTTAGAGAAATTGTGAGGAACAAGGTCGTTAACTCATTATGATATATAACAAAAAACAAAAGAGTAGATAGGTTGTTGTCCTTGGAACAACTGTAGCATGCCTGGATTAGAGGAAAATCCATGAACTTAAATGTAACAGGATACGTAGCTCCAACATAGATTACAACATATATAGTAAACTTCCCCTCATTGCAGCAACTACATTTGCACAATACAACGTGGCACATGACCCACTAATCAAAAGTTACATACACGACATGTTCATGACTTAGCTAGAGTTTGAGGTAAACAATATGTCTGCCTTCCAGTATAACTTCTGAACACAGGATATGTCAGGTTAATGACAAACCTGCTACCCTTTGCATAAACAGCACAAATTTTACACTTCGAGTTATACCATGATTGCCCAAAGCCTCAAACTGACTGTCAGTAATTCACATTTGGCAATTGGGAGTATTACTCCTGCAGTTGCTAAAAGATAACAAAAATGTGCTGAAGAACAACTTAAACGGATTATATCTTTGCCAATGAATTTTTGAGAAAAATCCATCATAATCTCACTAATATGGTGAGCTACGGCCCACATGTTAGTGAGAAAACGAGTGGCATATAAGGAAAAAACAAATACCTTCGATTGCATGATCGGCCCACTACAGTAGGTACAATTACAAAGAGCCCGAATACAATTGCCATAGAGAATGAGACGACCTCCTTAAAATATGCCATTGCCTGTAAGGAACTCCAAAATAAAACGACAGATTAGATGTTCTTTATTTTGACTTTTTGAGCACTTGTCATTCCAAGCAAATTTCTGTGTGGTTTGCAGTAGTAAAGTTAAAGTAACACTGGAATGAACATAATGTATATTGCAGTTATCTTAGAACGGCAGAAACTGTATAAGAGTGTAATAATTCATATCAATACAGATCATTTGGTAAAGGGAAAAGAAGTTGCAATGTAAAATAACAAAATACCTTTAATAAAGTAAGCTTGTATTGCAAATGAGGTATCTCGAGAAGAATCTTCAAAATCCAGCAGAAACAGACTATTGGGTTGTAGAGTGCAAACCAACATCCATAGATGGAGACAAGACCTACAACCATCTTTAGAAAGGCACCAAGCATAGTGGTTTTTGTTCATTCATTTATATGACAGGAATGGGAGACCACGTCGCAGTAATGAACCTCTTACCCATGCAAGAAACTGTGAGCACCTGAAGAACGATTCGTAGTTCGCAACATCTTTCCCCTCAATGTTGTTCTTTATAAGCATAATTATTTCAATAAAAGAAAGGCAGGCGGCAAAACTAGGCAGACCGACCACAAACGACTTCGCCAGCAAACCTCTCCTGACATTCTAAAGCAATAGGCAAAATAATTATATTATAATATTACAGTAAAAAATAGTGGAGAACACAAATTAAATATGGACGCTAAAACAAAATCAAAATGACACCTGTTTAAAACAAAGTCCAAAAAACAAGACAATATCAGTAGAAAACAAAGTCACATATTTAACTATTGGTTGTTTAAAACAAAATCCAGCTAAACGTTTGAATCAGTAGAATCACAGTAAATGACACCTGTTTTTACCCCTTCTGTGTGCACAAAACAATCGTATGAATGCATAATGCTTGAAGTCAGGGTATCCTAGGAACTCGTACCATCAGTTGTGAATACTAATCACTCCAGCTTCCCAGACCGTCCCCAGTTAAACTCTCAACCATATCAATTGTTGAACCTTAACACCGTTCCAAAAAACTGAAAACATCAGCATTTCAACCATAAAAGCTTCATCTAGATAAAATCGTAATTCACATCCAACATGTGAGACACGCTGTTACCTTAGCTACCAAACAAACATGCTGGTACTACACATGTCAAAGGAAAATTGCAGCAAACATGCAAGCCATTTGTTGGAATGCCAATGCCTCACTTATGTTAGTAATCACTTTGTATTATCCAACATTTCTGATGGTGAGTTCAAAAACCGATGATGCATTTCCTTCCAACACCTTCGTACTCGTGAACTTTGCTTTCAAGAAAACAGGAGGGCAGAGCAGAGCTACTACCTCAGTTCTCCGCGCGTTCCTCGTGGTGATGAAGAGCACGACGGCAGCAGCCGCGGCAATCACGTTTCCGCCGGATCCCAACACCGTAAAAAGTTAAGGAGCAAACAATAACAACAACAAACCACGAAAACAAAAACGCTCCGAAGCGCGATCACCGGCGCGCCACCGCAGGCGACGAACTCCACCAAACTTCTCGAGCGCGAAACAAGGATATAAATCCGCAAAACACGGGGCGAAGCGCCTCCCGTCCCACACCTGCGAAGAAAATCACACCAAATCAAAAAAAATCGCCTCATGATCGTTGCTCCAGCATTCGACTCCGACGACGAAGGAAGGGGTTTTGGAGGGTTTAAGGCAAAACTCACCGCGGGTTCGCTGGGGCAGACGAGATCCATCTGCCAGGCGCAGCCGACGAGCCGCCGCCGCGAGCGCACACGACGACTCCTCGCTCGCTCACCCCGAGCGTCTCGCTGACTCGCTCCCGTCGAGCGGAGTCGCCGTCTCCACTTGCCGTGTAGGGGGGCTCGGTCTCGGTGCAGCCAGCGCTTCTCCCTCCTTTTTCACGCTCTCGGCTAGCAACCTCGCATGAGGGGTGGGGCCCACAATGGCTGGGCCCACAGGTCGCCGTCCACGTGCAGGGCGGGTAGGGTTCAACCGAGGTGAACAAACTACGACGGAAAAAGCGCGCATCGGCCAGTGTGAAAGCCGCGCGACCGCGGGTCGCGGAAGAGATACCCACTGACACATTGGGCCCGCGGAGACTTGGCCCCATATGTCAGTATCAAAATAGTGGTGCGAGCCGGGTAAAGGGATTGCCTTTTTGACAGTAGCTTTATGGGCTTTTTGGATAAGTAATGGACCGGGTCGTCTTTTTCACTGGCGTGGCGCGCACGTAGGAAAAGAGAACTTTATTTCGTGGGCAAAAAGGCAAGGCCCACCGAGCCCAGATCCAAACTTTTTCCACGAGTGTCCGCAATAATGGGCCGGATCGAGACCATATTTGGGCCGAAGCCCCGGTCCGAGCGGCAGACGGATTTACGGGCTCACGGCCCATGAGAAGCAGCCTAAGAAAACTGTCTTTTCTGGGCCCGGCCCACGGTTGGCAGTGGAGAGGTTGAGCAATGATGCTTCGAAGAACTAATGATAAATCCATTTGTTTCGTCTCAAGATTCCGAGGACACGTTTGTTTTAGCTTATGTCAATTATAACTACCGGTAGAATTTAAATCTGAAATAAATAGTTTAGATTGTAGATATAGATTATGAGAATTAGTAGCCGTAGAATCTAAAAATGAACTTAATCCAAAAACTAGAAAACACTAATTTTTTCATATTCTCAACAGTTAAATACTCAGACTATCCAGCTATTTAGACCAGCTAGCTACTAAAAATCTCTAGCTACCGGTGCCCTTAGTAATTAGCTGGTCTGAGTAGCTGGATAGTCTAAGTATCTAGCTGGTGAGAATATGAAGAAGTTAGTGTTTTTCAGCTTTTAGATTCTAGTTTATTTCCAAATCATACAGGTATCGATTTCTTACAATTTGAGTTCAGAATCTAAATAGTTTATTTCACCTTTAAATTCTAGCTGTAGATGTAGCCGCTAGAAGCTAAATAAAGAGACTCTAAAACTAGCAATAGAAGGTAGCTGAATTTACGTTGCTCATGTTGTAGTTCTAACCGTAGAGGCGACATTTCGTTTCTTCGGAGAAGATTTGTGTTGAAATAAATAAGAGGAAAATGTTTCAGGAAGAAAAGAAATCAGCATCATCAAATTGATATACGAAAGCTTGAGAAAAGAGGTAGGTCATCGGTAGGTCAACAAAGCACAAGTTTTCCATGCTTTTACTGAACATGCCATCGTTCTCGTTCTCGAAAGACGAACAGGTTCCAAGATTTTGAGTGCATTATATTCCATCACAAAATCTTTCCAATCGAGTGATCGACTACTCATGTTTTCATCGATTCCACAATGATATATGTCACGTTGCATTTCGTCTCCCCGCCTCATGATTTCCAACGTCGTTTAGCCAATCTAGTGTGATCAATTATCCAAGTGGCATTTGGACTTCTCCGTTTCTTACTGTTTCATATATGTTTTGTCGTTGGCTCTAAGGAATTTTAAATGATCTGGAACTATATGTTTTGTTAGGGTGGTCACTACGTGTTGACCAATATGTTTATATAAGGATGATATTTTGTGTATGTTATTTACTTAATTATATATCGGCTATGTATCTAGCTTATACGGTAGAAGAAGGGTACATGAGATTTAGTTGTTAGTTGTTGTAGCTTGTCAATAATTGGAGTATGTGGTCAAAAAATGTTTTATCTAGTAGCATCGGTGGCGATCTAGGCTTTGAAATAATTGGAGTATGTGGTTAAAAAAATGTTTGATCTAGGAGCATTGGTTGCGATCTAGGCTTTGGATTGATGGTGTTTGATACTCCTTTTTGTGTGTATTTTGGTTATATACATCTTAACTATGTAGAGACTAAAATATTCTTTAGTTTAATTGTATCTTTTTGATATAATTGTCAAAACTCAATAATATATTTATTTGATACTATAGATATCAATATATTTTTATCTAAATTTGATAAAAAATTAAAGAAAATTGACTAAAAAATTAACTACTTGCAATCTGAACGGACAGAAGCCCAAAACATTGAGAGGAATACTTTTTCAGATTGCAAGACTACAAGACTACAGGAGACCAAAAGAAAAGGGAGAGGGAAGTAGAATGGGAATTGCAATTTGCAAACAACAGCAGCAGCAAGAAAGCATGCAGGTTTTGGTGAATTCCCAGGGACAAAAGGTGGCAGTGCTGGGCTTGCTTGCTGCTGCAATGGAGAAACCAGCTTGGGTAGGTGGCCAATGTAGAGCATTCTTTTTGTCTCTTGCTGGAGTGGCAGCCCTGCACTTATGCACCCCAAAAGGGTAGAAGCAAAGGCAGGCTTACCTGTAGCATGCAAATGCACACTTCTTTATTAGCCTGATAAAAAAGACTTTATCTCTAGGTATTTAGTTTTATCATAAAATATTTTATTTTTAACTATCTATAAATCAAGAACAGATTGAAGAAACAAAATTAAATCTCTCCTAGGCGAATGGAGTTTTTGAGATAGTGAAGAGAAAAAAATATTTTATGTACTAATAATGACCAAATTGGCGTATCACCAAACCACGCCCCGTTAACCCAGCAAAGAGACATGTGTAGTGACAAAGACTTTAAATGGTAAAGATCATGGAAGACCTGATATGATGCCTTAAGTAGCTAAATAATTTTGTAACTACCTTTGAAAAGAAAGTAACAATGTAAAATTGTAGGCTGAGAACTTTAGGCTACGAATAGGCCCTAAGGGGCATAGGGGATATTTCGAGAAATATAATAGTAATCATATCAATATTCACTGTTAAATATACACCAACTTTGTTTCTCTCTCCACGATGTTTTCAATTTACGACAATCTTAGATTTAAGAGTGGTACAAGGTCCTTTTTGAGAAAGATTCTAGCAGCGAAATTCGATAACTCCTCAAACTATTCAAATTTTTACTTTAAATTATGGAAATAGATGCAGAATCTAGAAAATAAACTATTATACATAATCTATATAGCCTCAGTTTCTATAGACTCTCACCATGTGTATAGACTATAACCAACCATTTTTAAAAATCTTAGACTCTCCAAACATAGCAACTCTGACATCTAAACAAGCCTTTAAGAGTGAATAAAGTTTAGAAAACACAATATGGTTGGCATGCTGCAGAGAGCCAGAGACACAGGGTAGGCCATGCCCTTGAGTAACTAGATGCAGCACTGAAATCCATCACATGCCACATTGCCACACTTTTCCACAGCAAAGTGTAAGCTAGGAGACCAGAAAGCCTGCAACACCATCCCACTGGTCCAGATGCTACATAATCCCATGCTTGACTGCTTACAAGGATGGTAAGGAGGACCATGTCTCCACATCCTTTGGTCCCCTGGAGATCATCAAATCTATGTATCCATTTATCATCCTAGACAGTCACCATAATCATCGACAATTGGAAAAGAAATTACAAGATGGGTAAATGATCATGAGCTAGCTAGCTTAATTAGCTAGATTGGTGTCATTGTGGTCCAATGCAAATTAAATCACTCCAAGAGGATGGCTGGTTAGTCCAGTGATTACTTTTCGATCAAACAATAGTATTAGGGTTGGGTTACCTTGCTAGTTAATTCATCTCTATTGCCTATTGGCTATTGGCTACTCCCACTTTCATATATGCTTGCTGAGCCTTGCCTAAGTCATCAAGGTTTGGCTAAAAAATGTCTCAGATCCTACAATTAAAAATATTGTGGAACACTACAATCACAAGAAGGCAATAAAACAGATAACTACTCTCTCACTCTCTGGAAGTAGTGTAATATTTGGTATTTCAGTGTGCTAGTAAACCAAATAGGCTCGTGGTCACTGGTTTTAGGCTTTTTTAAGTTTCATATTCCGAGAATCAACTAGTAAATATTTAGTTGATGATAATTTAAAAAAGTTGGTGTTTTCTAATTTTTATGTTCTAATTTTTTTCTAAATTATATAGTTACCGAGTTTCAATTAGGAATTGAACTGTTTAGAAAAGCTTCATATTATTAGAGAAGGCCCGGGCCGGGCTGCATGCGTGCGTAGATTCCAAATGATAGCGACTGCAACAACGGATGATATAAAAGAATCTTGGGTACTTTCTGCAAAGCAAAAATGTGCATGCTGGGGTGTATGTATCATGTATGTAGAATCTTGGGTACTTTCTGCTTGTGAAATAACACGTGAAACATTTTTAAATTTATGCACGTGAAATCACGTGATTTTAAATCAAATCCGTATCAAACCCACCGATTATCTAAAACCTTACGGTAGCAAAAGCAAAACAGTAATAGAAGTATGGATAACTCATAGGTTTCAAATAAAAATTGTGTCCAATCCGATTTAAATATGTATTCAAACCTATGAATCCGTGAGCATAAATTTAAACATAACTTGATGTCTATCAGATTAAGTGCCCGTGGTAGTCAAGCACAAATTTACATTCTTGTTGATCAACTTAAAACGGTTTACGGTAACCGCTAAACCAGGGTAATGATCACCGTGCCCTTGAACTTAAATGGTTTGGAACTCTAAGAGCATCTCCAAAAGTAGCTCTAAAAGTTAATTCTTTATATAGCTTTTTAAGATTCTTTTTAGATATGTAAATCACTTTAAATGTATTTCTTTCTAACAGACTCCTTAAATTTGAATCCATATATATGCTCTCTAAAAATAGGGAGCGAAATGATTAATTTTGAGGATCCTTTATTTTTAAGAGGCATTTAGAGTATTTTTTAAGCTATTTTTTTTCTTTATAATCTAAAAAATTTAGAGGAGATGGCTCTTTAGAGCTTCTGATGAGATGCTAAGGTGAACTGCCATGCCTAGCTGCCTGTCCGTAGGAAAAAAAAACGAAATAGCCATCACTGCTGCTTCTACCTACTCCGGCTCCATGGGACAGAAGCATGTTTGACGAGATTTGCTCCGGCTCCAAATCCCATGTTTTACATGCCACTGCCAGGCCTAATCATGAGCTGCACGAATCCCTAGGAGGGATTAGTAGTTGCTGGCATCTCTTGTTTTTATTGTGTTTTTACTGAATTACTATTAAAAAAATTAGATTTTTTTAAAATGGTTATTTAAGAATAACTAGGTCTCGATATGAAATAATTTTGGTAGAGCTCCTACTTAGAGGATCGAAAACTTGAAAACTTGATATAGATTGATTTGTAATATCTCATTAGTACATATGTGGGGTTCAGGGGAAGCGTAGAAATTATAGGATTTACTTGTGTTAGATAGTAGTGCTGCAAATACCGTTTTACTAGTCTGCCATGCTCTAATTAATATGAAAGGCAGCATCTCTTGCCTTCCTAAGAAAATGAGAATATTTGAGTTTTCAGAATGTAGATTATGTGGACAATTTTAGATCGTTTTGCAAAAAAAAAAAAAAGTCTCTAACTATTTCTTTTCACCTAGACAGACACCAAATTAGACCGTGCTTCTTCTCTTCCATATATATTCGTTTTGAACTTATTCAAAAGAATTTAAAAAATTCAAATTTGTCTGTTATTTATTATGTTTTGAAAAGTACGTTTTTTAAAAGTATGAACTCCCTTTCTAATTCCCTTTAAAACATATGAATTGAGATTATAAGGATACTGTTATAAAAATTTTCAATGATCAATAAATAGTATTTACGATGGTTTCTAATGAGATTTTAGAAGAAAAAAAATAGAAGACACTCTAAGAATACTTTGATGAGAAAGAAGAGCGTGCACTGACGATGTGGCCCTCCTCCATGATCACTGGCAACCGTGAGATCCAAAAGAGATTCGACGAGTCTCCCCACACCAACCTTTCTACTTCGTTTTCGTTGGTGGATGCATCAAGAGAAAGCTCCATGTCCAATCAAAATCTTTCATTTTCGAGTAGATCTTCGTGCGCCACATATCGCGCGGTCGAACTTATTGTTTTAATTCACATGGGTGCAGCTATTCTTTCCAAGTAGCGCCCTACCTCTCGACCCTATGGCCGGCCAGCCATGACTCTAAAACACACAGAATCTCTTCCTAAAGCTTACTATAAGCATACTTATAACAGCTTAAGTTTTAAGTGTTAGATTATATATTATCACGGAGCCGTCAATATTTATGTTAGATGAGTTCTTTGTCTTCTTCGTAGGCTTGCTTCTTCTGCCTGATAAGCAAACAACTATCGATGTATTTGGTGGATATGTCCATACTAGTGTGTCCTTTATATTTAATTGAAAATACTCTCTAACGGATGTCCGACGCAAGCATGCAGTTCGAACGCTGTGCGGCCCATGAAATTCCAACGCGAGACGGGTTTGTGGGCCTTTTTTCTGAATCTGAGCGCGGGACATGACCCAGCTAAGCGAGGGAGCATGGCTTTGCTAAGGGGGCGTTTGGTTGCCTGCACAAGGCTCAGCCAGCTCCACATGATACAAAATTTGGTTGTTTGGTTATCTGCGCGAGTATTTGAGCCTGGCTCACTGGGTGCAAAAAGAGCTTCTCAGTCTAAATAAAATCCATTTCTCCCTAGCCAGGCTCGCTGGTTACGAGCAATTAAGTAGCTAACGATGTTGTTACTACATGATTAACACTAATAATATATTTTAAATAATATTAAGGACTATAAGGTGGATTAACAATTGTAACAAAATAGTTGCACATCATGAATACTATGGTGATTCGATGTTTATCATTTTTTATCTCACGCAATGTATCTATATGCGAGTAACTAAACAACATCTCAATTTAATCAAGTTAAATAGATGTAGGCAACCAAACAAACATACATCGCATACATCGAGTATGTCTGAGTTAGACTTAGCTCACTAATACGAACCACATCATATAAATACAGACAACCAAATAGACCTAAGTATAAGGGTAGGGGCTGGCCCAGTTGGACGTGCACATGGGTGGCATCGCTCAGCTTAGCCTGCGCTTACCCAGTCATGTATTTCTGTCAGCTAAAGAGACGAGATTATGTGAAAAAGGAAAGGAGTTGAGAGAACAGAATCAAAGAGCACAAGGATCATCCACAGATAAAAAGAGAGCACCCTAGTGTAGAAAATACCAACACGGGGAATGCAAAACAGAGTGTCTCCAGCCCAAAATGTTTTCATGTTTGGTTTGAGTGGGCCAGCAAGAAAGCATCTCCTGCTAGCAGCAGCAGCTCCTGCCCCTGTGTAGTGACTAGTGAGTGTTTCCCCTGCTTGTTCAGTTGTGCTTAGCATCTCATCTCATCTCATGGTCTGTCTTTTTTTTTTCAGCTACAATTATTTTCAGAATCTGATTTTTTGTTAAACAGTTTAGGTTTTAGCTCTACATTATGAACTTAATAACCGTGAAATCTGAAAATAGAATTTCTGTCACCATCTAATCTGGAACTCTCACCCTTTCTCTCCTGCGAGCTCCGGCCTCTCTGGTTCACAGCCCCAATTCCCGAGCAAACTGAAACGCATCTCTTCTTTCCCTGTAGTATTGTACACCTACTGTGCTGGCAGCAGCAGCAGCAGCAGTAGCTGCAAAGTTGCATAATTTGATCCCTTTCTGCTCGGTGTATTGAAGTCTTGAAGAGATGGAAACCTACCACTGCTGCTGCTGCTGCTGGGTACTGGTCCTACCCGTGAGCTGAGCTCTTCTGCATCGATGAGCTGATTATTAGTGCTTGATTCCTGATAATGACATACCCTAATCCACAAGGTAATAATAGTATTAGTAGTACTTAAATTAGTGGTTTCCTGCTGCAGGTTTCTCAGACTAAGCAATCAGACTGATAGCTGATGCAAAGTTTTTCACAATTCAGACTGATTGAGTATTTTTTAACATAATGGGACTGAATTACTAATTAAATCGACTTATGAGACACTGGCTTATGACTTCACGATGATTTTGCAGCAGTGAGTAAACATACATCGACAAGGACAAGCATATGCCACAAGATTTTGGCTCCATATTTTTCATCTGTGAGTAAACATACATCGACAAGGACAAG
>KE372749.1:263777-277405 GCA_000418225.1 Zizania latifolia | reverse complement strand
GGGGGGCGAGGGGGAGGCGAGGAGGGCGGAGAAGGGGGAGGTCGGCGGGTTGGATCCGGAGCTCAGTATCGCCAGGATCTACCTCGGGAGAATTGTGAGTACACGAAGTTGTAATTTTTATCTAGGAGGTCTGGGTTCATAAGGCTGCGATTTTGATAGGGGTTTTGGGGTAGAGCTGCAATGCGTGGTGTTTCACCACGGAAGCTGTTGATTTGGGGTTTATAGTATAGAGCAGCTGCTATTCTGGAATGAGTAGTCCTTAAAAAGGAGATTTGATAATTTGCCACATGTCAGTCTCAAGAGTGACATCGTAATCAAGAGGAGTATCTTGAGAGAGGTAAATGATCTCAAGAGTGACATCGTAATCAAGAGGAGTATCTTGAGAGAGGTAAATGATCAAATTTTTCATTAAAAAGTGTGTAGTGAGTGTGGTATCTCATTCACGGTGCTGGCATTTCCTGTGGTTTTAGTATGGCGGCAAATGATTTGGTGTTTACTTTGCAATTTCCTTTCGGGGTTCTAAAGTTGGAGCGCTTTAATGTCTTCCAGGGTGCTGGCCTGCAAAATCTTGGGAACACTTGCTACCTCAACTCGGTTCTGCAGTGCTTGACGTACACGGAACCATTCGCGGCCTATTTGCAGAGCGGGAAGCACAAGTCTTCATGTATGTATCGTTACAGTTTTCAACCGATAATTTAACCTGTTGCATGACATGGCAATATTACAATGTTGCGTCGGGACATGTAGATTCCAGACATAGTCTTAATTGAACTGAAGTGGACTGTTATTATTGCTCATGGTAAGTTTAGCTTGGACCTTGTAACCAAGGGATATGGCTGAATGCTAAGCTATGCTGATATCCTAGGCTACTACTATAATTACCCTAGATAACATCACAAGAGAGACTCAAGGCTATCCCTTTTACAGCACTGGTCAATTTCTCCATTTCTTAAGGTTGAATCTTGTTTAATCTGTAAACAGGCGTAATCCATTGGAAAATTCTTGAAAAATTGGTCATTCTAGTTCAAATTTTAGTTGTGCAGGCAAGAATTAAGCACTTGAACATAAACAATGAAATAGGGAGAATTTGTCTTGTAAAGAGAAGCTTCCTTGGTCTTTAAAAGAACACTATATGAAGAATCGAGTAAGGAGCGATGTCACATTTGATGTTGTTAAGCTGTTACCACAATCTTGCCTATTTTTGGTGCTTCCCCAATAAATTTGGGTGTCCAACATTTGCATCAAATGGCCCATATTCAAAGCTATATGTGGATTCCGTGCTTCATGTGTAAATATTTAGTTGCTTGTAGTTCTGAATTTGGTACTCTGTTAGATATTGTCCCTCTATTTTAATATTTCTGGATTTAACCCCATTTACAATAATGCAAGACCCCTGTATAATAATTGAAGGCATGCCTAGTAGTCTAGTGCTAGTAGTGTAAAATCAGGGACGGAGGCAAAGGGTGCATTGAAGGGTGGCAATGAGTAACAACTTTATATCAAAGGCGGAAAGACCAAATGGAACTTCTCTACTAATTTTATTTGGCATAAAATATTCAAAGGACTACATGGAACAGTGAAAAATGGAGGGAGGGAGGTCTCACTTCCTACTAGCCAACCTCTGTCCTGTCCCTGTGTATAATTAATGTTTGTTAAGGAGTGGTGCAGCGAGATGGCAACACAATTATCTATGTGCCTTTTAAATGCACACCAATTAACTGGTGAGATATGATCTGACCACAAACCCTGATCGACCATTCAAGCTGTCATTGCTTGTTGTGAAAGGCTGCTTTCTTGTACTCCTTGCCTCATCCAGATTGAACACAAATACAAATTTCCATTCTTTGCTGTACAGTTGAGACTGCCACTAGAGGGTTAAAGCTTAAAGATTTCTAAATCAATTAAACCTATGCCATTGGGCTATTGCTATATTTTCTTTACTATGTTACGCTGATATTTTTCTTTATGTAACATGTTTTGTATGTACTTCAAGCATGTCTAATGTCTTATATGGTCTGTCATGTCTAAATAAGCATAGAGAAACACTTATTTTTGCTGCATGACATTTCTGTTGCTAATTCTCTCCCTTAAGGTCGTACTGCTGGGTTTTGTGCACTATGTGCTCTCCAAAATCATGTTAAGACTGCTCTACAGTCAACTGGAAAAATAGTGACACCATCACAGATTGTCCAGAACTTGCGCTGTATCCTTTAATTTGTTTTAGCTTAATTGAGTACCTATTCTTTGTTTAACTTTGCCAATTTGGCCTTCTATTTTATTCAACAATTGGAATTGGAATCTTTGACTACAAAATAGGTATTTCTCGTAGTTTCCGTTATTCAAGACAGGAAGATGCGCATGAGTTAATGGTTAATTTACTTGAATCCATGCATAAATGTTGTTTACCTTCTGGGGTACCAAGTGAGTCTCCTAGTGCATATGAGAAGAGCTTAGTTCACAAAATATTTGGTGGCCATCTAAGAAGCCAGGTATGATCTGTACATTGTTCAGTAAGACTTGGATTGGCAATTTCATAGGAAAACCAAATTCCATAGTCATCACTGCTTGGCTCTGTATATGTGCTGCTCCAGGTGAAATGCACACAGTGCTCACATTGTTCCAACCAATTTGATCCTTTCTTGGATCTCAGTCTTGATATTGCCAAGGCCACTACTCTGATAAGAGCACTTAAAAATTTTACTGAGGAGGAGCTACTAGATGGTGGTGAAAAGCAATATCAGTGCCAATTCTGCAGGAAAAAAGTTGTAGCGAAGAAAAAGCTTACAATTGATAAGGCTCCATATGTTCTGACAATTCATCTGAAGCGCTTTAGCCCTTTCAACCCTCGTGAAAAGATTGACAAAAAAGTGGAATTTCAACCAATGCTAGACTTGATGCCATTTATGAGCGACTCTAAAGTGAGTATTTTGAATTTTCTGAATTTACCTATTTGGAGAGACTTCTTTTTTAAGTTTTTAATTCATTATTGTTGTCTGTGTAGGGTACAGATTTTAAATACAACCTTTATGGTGTTTTGGTTCATGCTGGTTGGAACACTCAGTCAGGCCATTATTACTGCTTTGTTCGCACTTCCAGTGGAATGTGGCACAATCTTGATGATAACCAGGTTAGTATGATCTTTTCCATTATGTGAAGCTTTACTAAATCATTATAGAGTTGATAGTAACGAGTAACAACTTTAACAGGAAGATTCATGCAATGACCATGAAAACAAAACTTCTCAAAACTGTTTATTCCTTTTTAACAAAAAACCCTGATATCCAACTATTCAAATCCTACAATCATCAACGTCGAGGCCATTGCTCTGAATTTCGTATGTACATACCTTTTAAAATTGTGGTTGCAGTATATTAGATTAGACTAGACATGCACCACTTTTTGAGTTGTCATGTAATTATCTTCTCTTTGCAGCATTAAGGGTTCAGTGGTCAGTGGTCACAATCTGACATCAGCCTGTTTTATATATGCACTCAGGATCAAACTAGAATTCTATCATTGCCTCCATATCACAACCTTGTGTCACCTTCTGTTAGTTGCTTAATTGCCTTTTTATTTTGATCCTGCCCATATGCATGCAAGTGGGTACAGTGGCTGCTATTTGATTATCTTGATTTTTGGTGTACTATTCTTGACTGCTGAGCTGAAGTGCACGGTGGATGCTAATTTATACCCCTCTGCTAATATAGCACCCTTTAACTTCCCTTGTACTAATCCTTGTGAACACCAACTTCAGGTATGCCAAGTTCGAGAGGCAGATGTGTTGAGACAGAAAGCATATATGCTATTTTATGTACGTGATAGGGTCAGGAATTCAATGTCGCGCAAAGATAATAGCGCTGCTAATGTGCCAGTGAAGAAAACAATCCCTGAGAAGATCTCACATCTGAATGGTGTAATCCAAAGTCGTGTAATAGATGCAAAATTGAATGGTTTCTCATCCCCTTATGGAGATAAGAGGTTGCACAGCATAAGCAATGGGCACTCGAGCGTTATGAACAAGACTTCACCTGACCATCATTCAAAGAATGATGGCAAAACTGAAGCTCCTGCAGCCTCTGAAAAAAATGCCTCGTCTTCCACACAGAAAGCTCTTGTACCTCAAATTGATAGCGCTACCTTGTCTCCTAACTCTAAGCAAATTGCTTCACCTAGTCATAGAGAGACATCTTCCTCAGAACGACCTGCATCTCTTATACATGCGATTGGTAATCAAGCAATGGCTGTGGCATCGTCACATGAATTGCAACTAAAGGCTGATGATTTATTTGTTGATTTGGGACACAAAACTGTAACATCTTCTGTGGTCAATGGTGATGACACATTGCCTGAGCTAGATAAACAGACTTCCCAATATCAAACAAATTCATTTTCAAAGCCAGGTTCCCATGTAAATGACACAGACATAAGGCTTGATGCACAAACTTTCCCAAATAAGGTATGCTTATGATGGTCACTGCTAGTTTTGTAATATTTGTAGTGCTCTGTGACTTATTTTATTCATTCAAGTATTCAACATTACAGGATGCTATTATTTCAAATGGTGTCATGCCTAGTAGCAGAGGCCCAATTTGCAGTAAGAAAGTGAATAGCTTGCTAAAATCCATCAAGCAAGATGACAAAACAGTGAAGGAATTTCCTGTGATCAAGGTATGGTACCGTTACCCTTGTGTGTCCCTTTTGGGCAAAGTGTGGCCATTACCATAGTTGTTAAGGCAGTTAGGCAACACCAGGCACCTTATTACCATAACTTTTAAGCGGTAAGATGTAAGGCGAGACAACGCCTTACTCACATAAAATATAGGAATTAGAAAGACAAATATCAATAGGCATCGTTATTAAGGTGGTGCTTAAGCAATAAGGCGATGCGGGGGTGGCAAGGCGTCCCGCCGCCTTGGCCTCCCTGCCTCGCCCCTCGTGGCCCACAAAGCCTAGTCACAACCACTAGGGTTTCCACGGTGTCTTAGACTTCCAATCGTGAGAGAGATGTGGCGGATCGGGTGAGCAGTGCGGAGAGGCAAGTCGTGGTGCAGATTGGCAGCGAGCTGCGTGCGGCGAGGCCAGGCGCGGCGTGGAAGAGGGCAGAGAGAAGAGGGAAGAAGGGAAGAGGCGGTATCTAAGAGGAGTGGGGTGAGAGATAGCTGTTAGGTTAGGTTTTAGAGAGGAAAAAGAACCTGGTGGGTTTTAAATAGGCTGTTGGACTGGACTAGTGGACTTATATGAATGAGCTATTGAACTGGACTTTAAATATGCTGTTAGACTGGATTTTAAATGTGCTATTACAATTTTAACTATATTTTTTTAGTTTTGTAAGGTGCTGCCTTGCTTTACACCTTACCGCTTAAAAGGTAAGGCGGTCCGAGGGCGCCTAGCCTCACCTTACCGTCTTAATAACTATGTCAATATATAACTAGCAAATTCTAAATAGCAATAGCAATATAGCATGATAAAAGTAGCAATAGACCAATAGTAATATAACAATGTAGCATAATAAAAGTAGCAAATAAGTTCAACACCCCAACTATCCCATCTCTCAAATATCAATAGTTCTGATCGAACTCATTGGGATTGGTAGTTTATCATCTTGTTCTCCTTTAATATTTATCCATCTCTTGAATAATCATAGTATCATATGTGTGATGCAGTATTTTCTAATCGGCTAGTTGAGCCTAGTCGTAAGGGTACCTAGCTGCGATTAGTCGGCGATTAGTTGCAATATTAGTCGGTGACTAGCATCTGCACCTAGCCACATACACATTTACATTTTACAGAGCAGATTAGCTACCAATGTTCTAAAAGGTGGCGCCTAGGCGGGCAAAAATTGCTAGTCGGCAGCCTGACGCCGTGATTTGGGGCCAGGTGGCGGGCTCAGTGGCCACGACGCCTAGGAGGTTGACCGCGATGACTAGCCGGCTGATCGTTGTGGCATTGAGGCTTCTGGCGGCCCAAGGAATGGATAAGGTCCATAAGAGCTTGAGCAGGACTGCATGAGAATAGGCAGAGAGTGGGCGGAGAGGTAGAAAGCAGGCACCGAAGCAGCGTGGCGGTGCGGGATCCGCTGGCGGGTGGCGCACATGGCCTGGATCTGCCGGCGGGTGGCGCGCGTGGCCTAGATCCGCTGGCGGGAGGCGTGTGCGGCCTGCATCTGTCGTCGGGGGCCACGTGCGGCCTGGATCTGCCATCGGGGGTTGTGTGTGGCCATGATCCGCCGGCGCAGGGCTCGTGTGGCTGGGATCCACCGACGGGGGGGCGCGTGCAGCCTAGATCTGCCGCCAGGGGTCACGCGCGGCCTGGATCCGCCACCGGTGGGCGCGTGTGGCCGGGATTCGCTGCCGGTGCGCGCGCTACTGAGCTCACCGCTGCCCGCCTGGCCGCCAAGCTTCGGCCAACCCACTTCAGTTAGGGAGTGCAAGGCTGCAAGCAATAAGTAGCCCAAATGCCCACCAGAACTGCAACACTGTCAGCTACTGAGAGAGCCAGAGCAGCTTGAGGAGCAGAGCAAGAAGAGTAGAGACCAGGAGGAGGGGGGAGACTAACCATCAGAGGAGCTGGAGTGGCTCATCTTCCTCCTGCTTGGCAGCGGTGGCACTCGGCAGCTTGAGAAACAGAGGAAGGGAAGGAGTCACTGCCTCACTGAGAGCAGGGGAGGGGACAGGGGAGGGCGCTGATTGATCCCAGGAGGCAGCCAGGTGGGTCAGCGGTGGACGGACAGAGGTGGCTGGACAAGAGCAGTGAGCAGCGGAGGGCAGCAGGGGGGAAGGAATCGTGTCGCCTTGGCACCGCGAGGGACTAAGGCGGTGGGACACCTTAGCCCCTGGGACTGCCTTGTCACCACGTCGACGCCTTGATAAGCATGGCCATTACCCCATATAATCCTGTAGACTTGTGACTAACACCATAATCTTCCATTAATTCGCTAAATGTGAGCTGATCTGTCTAATTTTTGCTATATTGCTTTTGTGCAGAACAACATAGTATCAGGAGTAGAACACATTGACTTTAGTAAACAAACCAGTTCTCGAGTTTCCATGAAGGCAGTTGCAGCTGATTCATGCAATGGCAGCATAGCCATAAGGGTGGATTCCAAGTCAAAGAAGCTTGCGAAATATCCAATCATGAACATGTGTCCTGGGCCCAGACAACTTTTGCTAGGTTCACTAAAGCTACAAAGGAAAAAGAAACACGATAGAACTAGAAAACAGTCTGTAATTTCTGAGGACATGGCAGGAGTCGCTTGTTCAGGTGACAACATAAGTGAGCAGCAGGCATCAACATCTGCAACTGCGCAATGTACTCCCAGAGGGCGGAAGCGTGCCTATAATAGCAATCCTAAAAATAATAGTCAGAAGCTAAAAAACAAGCAACAGGTCATTGGAGCCAATGCTGGTACCAGTGACCTTACTTTGGACAAGAGAAACATCAGTAGTGCTACTGTTTCCAGTGTTGAGCTTGTGAAGTTTGGTCCAAGCTCTTCAACAAATCAGAAAAATGAGGGTGCAAAATTGGGAGTTCCCCAGCATTTTAGTATTCATACAAGGGACTTGACTGAAGTTACTGGTTAGTTCATCTCTTTGCCAGCTACACTTGCTCATGCTCTACAGATATGCTATTTTGTCATCAATTTTAAATCTGCAATATGTTTTACCATTTGGCTTTTCAGTTCCATGCTGGGATGATGTTGGTCTGCCAAATACTGAGGCAAGAGAGTCAAAACAATCGCAGAGCAAGGGCGTTGGATATGTGTTAGATGAATGGTGAGTTATTTTTCAGTTTCTTGATGACACACATCATAATTGTTCTATGATGTTTTTAGCGAATTTATGTAGCGAACCATCTCATTGAAGCAAATGAAAAATGTGCTGAATTCATTGTCATCTCTTTCCAGGGACGAGGAGTATGACCGCGGGAGGGCAAAGAAAATCAGAAAATCAAAGGAGGGCTACGATGGATCGAACCCCTTCCAAGAGGAGGCCAACTACATAACAACACAGCGAACCACGAAACAAAGAACTTATCATGCCAGATCTTGGAACAAGCATGCCGAATTGAGAAGATGACAATGCCGGGAGAAGCAGAAAATGTTGTAGTAGCCTGACCTGTTGTTCATCTCTCCGTGTTACATTTAACATTCCTGGACAAACAGCTGTGCGCTGGGCATGCATGAAACTGTTGTTTCTCGCCATGTCCCATTTAACAGCTTGGACAAACAACCTGACCTGTATTCGATTGTATTGGATTATTGAAGTGAAAAATGAAGTAACCTTGTAACCTCCATCAGATAATGTAATTTTTCCGTTTTAGAATGTAAGTCATTCTGTTCGTATCTAGATTCATTAATTTATAAATAAATCTAGATAAAGTTAGAATAACTTATATTATAAAACGGAGGAAGTAACTTTCTTGCTAGGATGTAATCAGTGTGATCAACGCTGTAATTCAGTGAGGCTGCATCAGTTAATCTTGGGGACGGTTGCAACAGTAGCAATGTAGCTAATCAGCCGTTAAGTTGGCTGGGCCAAGGGAAGATGGTGGCCGTGTTATGGCGTTGGCGTACATGTCAGTTTCGTACATGTCAGTTTCCCAGGGAAGAAGCACGTCGACCCGGCAGTAATTACACGAACGGATAGTGATACTATAATGACCCCTCTTTGGTCCCCAGGAAAGATAATCGGAGTCCTTCAATCTTCATAGCCTGAATGCGTGATCTCAACAGTGTTCGCAAAAACAGTTACCTGATCGTTTTAAACGATAATAATAGAAATCATATCTGATCTACAAACTATATCTTTATTGAAATATAGAGTGAATTGTCCGTCTTTCTTCATTAACATAAGCTTTTGAATTAAACTGGTTGGTTCTGCATGCAACTTAATATGGAATTCAAGGGCAGAGGTTTCGAGTTCAAATAATTTAAACTAGTCGGTGCATATAATTTAATAAGTTTGATTTTATGCATATATTAGCGAAATTTTCAGTAGAAATTTTGTAAGGTTCACAGATCTATCTCCGTCTTGTCAAAAGAATTTTTTTTCCGTCTTTACAGAAATTGCTATCAAATTGCTACGTTCAATACCAAGCCGGCAAGGAAAAGGAAGCCACTGTATAATAAGTTCAATTCACACCAAGCACAAATGCAAGATACAATAATGCAATTGTTCGTGATGATTGAGCTAGCTTGAAATTGAAACCAGGATACTGATGAAGAACAGGTTGCCGACCAATGAAGTTGCTCCATTCGAACACGTACGTATAACGTATTGTCGACATGAGCCGGCATCGATCTTCGTACATGAAAAGAGAGATCCTCGTCTACGAATTAATGCAACGCGGCCTGTTCGTTCTCTCCAGATGCGTTGGCAAACGAGTATACGTACGTGCATGCATGCATGCACATGCACGGACTCGTACGTACTCCATCGTATATATAGTAGCTACCTACACTACGCATATTTGAATCGTGCCACAAGTAGTCACAGTCAAATTTCAACCCACACAATAAAAAAAGAGATTTGCTTTCTTATTACCATACATAAGTTTGCCAAACTTTTTTTTAACAAATTACCTTTTTACAGTCACTACGAGAAAATACAAAATCGCCGAGTGCCCGTGGCACTCGGCAAAACCCCTTTTACACTTGGTGAAGGGTTCACCGAGTGCCATACTCGGCGAAGAATACTCAGCGAACCCGCCCTCGACGAACAAGGGTTCGCCGAGTGCCACGTCGTCTTCGCTGAGTGTCCGGCGCGGCACTCGGCACAACAAAGCAGGTAACGGTCGGGGGCGACGTGACGGCAGCTTCGCCGAGTGCCACGCCATGCACTCGGCGAACTCGGTCGGCACTCGGCGAAGGGTTCCAGAACGCACAGAATCGTGCCACGTGGCGTAATTCTGTGCGTTCGAAGGTGTTTGCAAACACGAAAAAAAATTTGAATTATTTACAGGATTCAGTACGGGAAACATCCACTTATACATTCACATACGTATATTCACAAATCCACATGCACATTCACATATATATCCAAAATTCATCTCAAATTCATATTTCATCCCAAAGTCATCTCAAATTCATATTCCATCCTAAATTCATCACAATCACAAGTTCACATTCACAATTCACATTACAATCATAAGTTCACATTCACAATTCACATCACAAAAACACTTCATAAGTTCACATCACATATCTTCATAGGTTCACAAAGTTGGCCAATAACAATTCGATCACATCACATATCTTCATAGATTCAAATTTACAACTTACGGATTTCGTGGCTCCCAAGGATTCTAAGGCGTCGGCGGCGTATTCGATCCTGATGCGGACGATTGAAACTACAAAAAGAAGTTATTTAGCACAACTGTATATAGCAAAAACGATGATTAGAGGGGTGAAAACTCACATTGCCGCTCTGTGGAGTGTGCGGAGATGGTTGAGGTTGAGGGAGTGCATGAGGGGGTGGCATCGATGACGGAGACTGGCCCATCTGACCAGAATAAGAGCCACCCATCATCTGCGCCCAAAACTGCTGCATTTGGGTCTACATCTGGGCCTGCAACCTAGCCTCCACGCTGGACTCCATCTCGATCATTTATCTTCTCTCTTCCTCCAGTTGGGTCTACACACCATCATCGCAATGTCATTATCATTTCAATACAAAAAAAGTTTAAGGCTTTAAGGATTAACGGAATACAACTAACCTGGAGCTCGGTAATGAGGCTCTGTGATGTGTCCAAGCGCTGACGTATACCCGGACCTGAGATCGAGCTCTGAGCTCTCACCTGGGAGAGAGTGGGGGTGTGTGAAGCATCGACGACGCCGTCGCCCATCAAATAACGGCCATGCCTTTTGCCTCCTCCAGCCCTCATGACCACCTCCCCATCGATGTCATGCTGGGCCGGCTCATAATCAGGACCATGCACTTCTCTCGTCATTGTCGTGTACTCCTAGAGGCGTTCATACGCGCTTGGGTTGCTATATGCCTTAGCGGGGTCATTTGGATTGTACGTGTTACCATACACCGCCCTCCCCTTGTGAGCCAGAGCAAATGCCATGACTTGGGAGCATTCCTGACCCGCGTTGGCTGTCGACTATAACAGAAAAACAGTTAGAGCCATAGAGTGTAAATAAGCGAGAGAAAGGAAACATGTAAGTACATACCCATCTCGCCGTGTACTGGTTCAGGTTTTGCGAGCCCTGATGGTGTGGTGCCCCTCTCATGAGTAGACGTCTAACCCGACAAGCATTGTGAGTGCTCTGCCACTCGGGAGAGCACCACTTATCAATAATCTAACCCCAACATTGAAGATCTTGAGCGCACCACTGCGGAGGGACCTACATAACCAAGTGAAGGGTATAAAGAAAAGATGTAAAGTGTTACAAGATAATACACTTACCATCATGTATTGCTCACGGATTAAGTATGTGGTCCGAGCATCCTTCTTTGTGATTATTTATCCAAGTTGATGAGCATAGTAGAGGATCACGATTTGAATACGAGCCTCGTAGTGCATGTCAATAACAAGCTTCTTAGCCGCTCTATTGATAACCTCAGTAGCATGAGCCTCATACCCCTCATCACATCTGAATAAGTCCTGCATATAGATGTGATAAAAAGTTATGTAATTCCAATGCGACTAGTATTGATAAATACAGTGTGAACAGAAGCTTATCCAGAGCTCAGCCCTCACTCGGTCGGCTATGTGAGCAAACTGCCTCCCTTCCTGGTCACGGGCGTCCCGCGCCCTTTCGTAGTGCTTCCATGAGTACGCCGGCTCAATCCCCTCGGCAATAGAAACCAAGCCATGGAACTTCTTCCTGATAAGAAGCCCAAGGATGTCGTTCACCTGGCGTGAGTACTCGCCGCCTCCCTGTTCAATCCATATCCAGTTCCTGCCCCGGTGTTTCGAAAAATTATTAGTATGTGTCGAAATAATAAACATACGAAAGGAGGAATTTATAGACTAGATATAGTAACTTACCTATTTCCGTCTGGTCGGATGAGCGGGCGTTGATTTAGTGGCACCGGTCGTCTCGAGAAGCTCGAAGGACCACGTAGCCACACTGTAGCCTCCTCTCCCCTAGCGTCCTCCTCCTGAGCTGAAACCCTGGTGTGCCCGTGCAGGGGTTGCTGTGACGCGGACAATATGTCGTAAAATGCCTTTACGGTTGGCTCCGATACTTTCTCTTCACGTGCATCATCAAAATGTGCATATTGATAGTCATCTAGCATGTATCTGATCTCTCCATCATCCTCGTCCGTGTGCTGTCGCACCACCTCCTCTCTAGGACGCCGGGCCTCACCATGATACATCCATCGGATATAATTTGGCATAAACCCGTACTTACAAAGGTGTTTACCCATGACCTTTGTTTGTGGACGCTGGTTCTCGCACCGACTACAGGGACACCAGGTCTTGCCACTTTTATTCTGTTTAGCAAATGCTGACTCTAGGAATGCTTCAGTGTTCTTGATCCATTCCATGGTCACCTCGGCCTGGCTAGGTCGGCCCGTGTACATCCACTCACGATCATCCATCTTATACTAAATTGGAAAACATCACACGTGTTTTACTGTTAGAGGGAAATAAGATGCATCAAAGAGTCTAATAGGTAAGGATAGGTCCTAATCCCACCTGAGGATGTACAGATTATGCTCGTTTTCATGCTCCCCTCCTCTCCGAGACAGAATTTCGGCATCACCTCCCCGTTGTTCTCTAAACGCACGTCTCAGCAACATGCCAAGAGAATGTGTGTTCAGAGAACAATGGAGAGGTGCTGCCGAAACCCTGTGTCGAATCGGAGTGTAACATAAAAACGAGCCCAATCTACACATCCTCCGGCTGTCCAAGAAACGTAGATAGTTCGAAACAGTTACGGCCATATATATGCAAAGCCTTGCATATTCCAAACCATAACTTTTTCGAACGGGAGACGCCTGAGTTACGCGACACTTCCATGTACTAGTCTAAAATCATATTAAAAGGACAAATTTTAAAATTTTCAGCAACATCTCCTCTGTAATAACTAGCAAAACTAATATAACCTGCAAAAAACAGGGCACAATGGCCACAAATAGCATGGCACGATGGCCGGCATCGACATACGCATCACGGCTCGATGGCCGGCATCCACATTCACAATATATTAATCAACGAAAACATCAAGATATAAAGAGATAGCATCTAAAGCATGCATGACATAATATACATATATATAATATCAAAATGACGACGATAATTAATTAACACATATTTAAAATGCAAAATTCTAGTAACATTTTACTCTAAATATGCAACTACATATTACATATGCAAAATTAGAAAGTTGTATTAAAAATGTAAACAGACAAGATTTAAATATTTTGCTTCATGTCATGAATTTATGCATTTGCAAAAATTTAAACAACAACTTAGTGCATTTCAAATAAAACCAATACTACACATGAAAAAAAGCATACCGACGATGGAGGAGATGATGAGGGTCGAAGGAGGGGGGAGAGGTCAGGGGTGCGGTGGCCGACAGGGCATCGTCGGTGCCCGGCGTGGGGCGCTGGTGGCCGGGGGGAACCAGTGGCCTGCTAGGGGCGAGGGGGCGGTGGCCGAGGGAGGAGATC
>KE372749.1:249019-263572 GCA_000418225.1 Zizania latifolia | reverse complement strand
GGACGACGGCGGAAGGGGCGACGACAGAGGGGCAAGAGCGGGAGAGGCGCGGGCGCGGGCGAGGGCTAAATCTGGGCGCAGTTAGAAATTTCCCGATAGGGTATTTCGCCGAGTGCTAGATGGGGTAGGCACTCGGCGAAGTTGTTATTTTTTTTATTTTTTATTTCATCGAGTGCCGTATGGGTAGGCACTCGGCAAACAAATTTATTTATTTATTTATTTACTTCGCCGAGTGTCGTATGGGTAGGCACTCGGCAAACATTTTTTCCATTTTTTTTATTTTCTCCTAAAGTGCTTTTTTGTTTTATTGTACAAAATTCTTTAAAAAAAATAACCACGCACTCTGCTAGTTATCATATAACAACACCACAATAAGTCTAATGTTTTTTAAACTTTGTTTGAATTTTTTAAAATTGCAAAACTATTATGGTGCATGTTGTCAGTCGAGTGCCGTCGTCGAGATACCTCAAAATATTTTTAAATTTAGTGGATAAGGCCTAAAATAGGACTCAAAATACAAGTATAATTTTTTCGAACAATTTGGTTTATTATTTCATGTACTTGCAGTTCAAAATTGACCTCTTTCAATTTAAATCCTGTAAACACATTTAATTAACTAATAATTGCAAACTAACCTTAAAAATTGCCAAATTTTGGCATGGTATAATATACGCTAAGTTTTCATTGTAGAAAAAAATTTTAGTTCAAAAAAGAATTTAATCATCGATTTGCTTTCAAACATAGCCCATTCTTTCTCTAAACTCTAAAACCTCTTCCGAGAATCTCCGGTTTCTAAACATCATACGTGAAAAATTCCTCGAAACATTTTAAAAATTTTATCACAGTATATAGATACCATATAATAACACAATGTCAAGTATCATGTTTTTTAGACTTCAATTAAATTTTGTATAATTAAAAAACTATTAAGCTCCACGTTGCCGGTCGAGTACCACAACCTAGATTTTCCAAAATTTCTTTACATTTAGTGGTAAATGATTCAAAATGGACTCATGAACATAAATATGATTTTTCTAAAAATTTTGGTTTATTATTTCATGCACTTGCAGTTCAAATTTGACCTCTTTCGATTTAAATCCTAGAAACATATTTAATGAATTAAAAATAGCAAACTGACCCAAAAAAATATGAACTTTTTCCATGGATTAATATATATTGCATTCTGAGTTTAAAAAAAATTCAAGTTCAAAACAAGTTTTAAATGTGACAAGTACCCGAAACATGATTTCACATGAAATCATGAGTTCCCTGGGTTCGCCGAGTGTTTTTGTAAAAAACACTCGACAAAACTTATGGTTTGCTGAGTGCCACTCCCAAACACTCGGCAAACAACACCCCCGGACACGTGGCAGACCGAGCGGTGCATCCAGAGAAAAGATGTTTGCCCAGTGCTAGAAATGACACTTGGCAAACACAGGCTTTGCCGAGTGCCCGTTAGTGGCACTCGGCAAAGATTTTTTTTTCCCGAGCCGATATCACGGTGTCGACACCGTCAGCTGGATCGATTTTTTTCAAAACTGTTCGCCGAGTGTCGCTTTGTTTGCCGAGTGTACGTGCCTCTGGCACTTGGCAAAGAAACCTTTCGCCGAGTGTTTAAAATTTGCCGAGTGTTTTTTGGCAAGCACTTGGCAAACCTGTCTTCGCCGAGTGCCCAAAATAATGCAATCGGCGAAGAATTTGACACTCGGCGATTTTGCTTTTTCCCTAGTGAGTGTGGCCAAAAAACTTTTTTTAACAAACCTTTTTACAGTGTGGCCAAAATTAAGATAAATATTCACACCGTCACACAGATGCTTTATTTTTATTAATTATAAAACAAATTAATAGTGTGAGAGAATAATTTATGTGTTCCTCATTAATCCCGTAAACTCTAATTTTCAGATAATCTGATTGGGTGGTGTTACTTGATTAACTAAAGCCCCGCTAGCAAACAGGCTAAAAATAAAGTATTCCTGTATAAACTTTAAATACAGTAAATGAAGTATTCGTAGATGGAGAAAATACCGGAGCAGATAGGGTGGCAGCACGTACTATATACGTAGACGCACGCACATGGATGGCGAGTATCCCGCCCGTATTGAAGCCGACTGCGGCTGCGCCGGCCGGCGATCGAGTAAATTAAATACGACGCCTCGCCCCGTCACGCGTTCCCTGTGACGACGTATCGCGTCCTCCATTGTCCATAGCTTGCGCTTGCATCCGCCGCCGGCGTACGGCCGTAGCTAGCCTATAGTTACACAACCTTTTACGTGCGTTCGCGCGCCGCGGAAACCTTCTAGCTCGATCGGCCGCCGTGCATGCATGCATGGTGTGGCGACGACGTCGCCGAGCTGAGTCCGGCGATCTCGAGTTCTCGACCACGCACCGGCGCGCGGCGGCGAACGGCCAGAAACCCACGTCGTCGTCGGTGACGACGGTGAATTCCGCGGTTTTGCACGATCGAGCGCGCAAGCACGTGTAAGCTAGCGTGATATGCATTTGGGTAGCCACGCACGTTGTATCATTTCATAGTTACACCTGTGAAAATTTGTTTCATAAGCTTTCCTACGTACACTGTCTAGACTTTCCCTCCCGAGCGTCCGAATTGAAATAGGGGACGTGTACATGTAAGAAAACTTATTTTTACCATTGTTCGTACGTGGCCGGCCAGTACTGAATGTGCACTAGGCATGAACGGCTTGCTGCCTTGCTGGCCGGCGATCAATCCATGCATGCGTACCTAGTTAATATATAGCAACTCGCAAGTGTACGTACATACGTACGTAAGTGCTGGTGTAGTGGTGTGCAGTGTTGATTACGTACGTAGCAAAGATTTCAGGAAAACATGATGCAGAGCAGAATGCATGGCTGACTTCCTAACAATCCTATACCTATTACTTAATCAGTGAATAATTTTTATCATGTTACACAGAAAATAAGGTTTAGATTTCAGGAGTAGTTTAAAACATGACGAGCTAGTTAGAACTTTTCTAGATGGCAAGTTATTTGTGTTTTTAAGTTTAAAATAGCTTACGAATAAGAGACCTTAATTAGGTTCGTTCCTTCCTTATACGTACGGGCTGGACGTCAAGAGTTCGAATAAACCGTCTCTCTTCAGCTAATGATAACTACATACCCTACAAGTTAGAGCTAGAAAAGTACTGTACTACACAGCATGCACACAACATGTTAATTAAACTGCATGCTTAATTTCGCCTGTGTTTAGGTAAATCAGACAATCAGCGTACGTACGTAGCCGGTAGCCTGCAGCTACTATACTTATTAATTAATTACTGACGTATACATACGACCAGCTGGATATATAATTTATACGGCGTGTTGTGCTAGATTCCAACCTCGCTTGCTTGACACGGTATCTAATTTGAACTGTTTCTACCATGGTAAAAAATGTTCAGTGGTAAGACTGCTGGTTTTTGTTTATTAATATTATGTTTATTTAAAGTTATTTAAATACAGAAATAATATAATTTTGTGTGAAAATATGTATAAATAGATGTTAAAAAATACAGTTTTACATAAAAGATTAAGGATGTCACAATAACAGAATTTACAGTAATACTATAACTATAATGTCGTTGTAACCTCTGTAATAATATTATTACTCAAGATATTTCATAAAATTCATTAAGAATGTATACAAAAGTTTAAAACAAACTTGTTCGTAAGTCCACATACATATATATTTAACCGGTGATCTTTTTTTACTACGGTTTCTACCGCCTCTACTAGTATCGTTCATGCATGTGTATGGCTTCCGTTTAATTAATTCATGGACGGATCGGTTCCGTTTGAATTTCACATCGTAATTAAATCGCCGGTGTTAGTACTAATTGGAGCTGGACAAAGGGTACGTGTTTCATTGTCTCCTGGTTTCAGTGCAAATTAATTACCGCAGTGTTCAAAAAGATTTACGATATGCCTTAAAGAAAATGTCGAGACAATCCTATAGCTTAAAAGCTACCCAAAATTTAAATTTCAGTACCTAGTTTTAAAGTATTATTTAAAGGTTTTATCAATTTTGTTTGTAGTTTAAACGTTAAGAATATTATAAATATAAACATGAAAATTATTTTTTATTTTAAAGATACTATTCCTCACGGTAAATACAGAGCAAGAACAACTGACTAGTGAGTAGCCTCGTCAACTTCAAAACTGTTTAATTGGGGTAATTCCATTTCTCTATCGGACGATTTTTCAAGTGTTAAATAATATATCACATGATAAAAACAACATAATAATGTATTAAATAAGTAAATACGAGGAAATTAGATCTTTATAACATATAGTTTATACACAATATTTAAATTATGATGTTAGAAAAATATTATTAAATTATTATAGAACTATATACATTAAGATAATCAAATTTTAAGTCTCTTTAGAAACACAGGAATTTTACAGTATTTTCATTTGAATTAGTTCAATTACCACAAAAATCTTTTAAAATTCTTTTATTCCAAAGGAGGCCTTAGTATCTAATTTTAAGTATTATAGAACTATATACATTAATATAATTAAATTAGGACTAACATCCACAGAGCATCGAAATTAGAACTTGTAATCAGGACACCACAATTTTTTTTCATATGAATTAGTTCAATTCCTACAAAAATCTTTTAAAATTACTTTATTCCAAAGGAGGCCTTAGTATCTAATTTTAAGTATTATAGAACTATATACATTAATATAATTAAATTAGGACTAACATCCACAGAGCATCGAAATTAGAACTTCTAATCAGGACACCACAATTTTTTTTCCTGTCACGATCCTGCACCGTCAGATCCTCGATCCGACGGCTGCTGTCCCAAGCAAGATCCTGCCAACCCAGCTGCCGCCTGCCGCAGCTCTCTTTTCCAAGAGGAAGACGACGACGCAGGGCAGCACTGCCGTCTCGTGTACTCCTCCCAGTGGAAATTCCCTGCCGGCGCAGTGCAGCTGCCACGGCCAGCCCTGCTCTGCTCCGGCGGCAGTAAGACGCAGAATTCACAGTCGAGTTTTCAAACGCAAAAGGTAAAAATGGAAGCTTGTACCAGCTTCTTCCCTGCGCCCACCAACGTGGGTTGCTCGCGCCCGGAGTTAATTCCTGCACCTCCAATCACACCTCGCCTCGCCGGGACCATCCGCCATTAGCGCCTTCTCCTCATCACCGAGCGGAGAGCTCTGATGGCGCAAGATTCCAAATTGGTCGTATTGATTAGCGGCCGGAATTTAATCTGCGCAAATTTCTTTCCTTTTTTCTTGAGGGATATTAAAATGAGTTGGAAATATTTGAACTTGGCGCATGGCGGAAGGTTGCCGCGCGCGCGTTTCCAGGTGGGAGAGGTGGGCTATAAATACGCGGGAGTCGTCGGCGGAGTGAGCCCGAGGCGTGCGAGGATTCGAGTTGCCCTGTCTCGCGCTTGATCGATTTCTCGGCGGAGAACGCGGCGATGGAGAGTTCAGGGAGGTATGGTGGTGGTGGCAGGGTGGAGACGGAAGCGCTGCCTCTGCCTCCGCCGCCGCGTCTCGCTGCCGTGGCATCCTCGCCGGCGGCATCCATCAGGGCGCACCTCGCGAGAGCTACGGGCGTGGGTGACTGCCAGTCGCCGCGGTCACTGCTGTCGCGTATCCTGCAGCGAGGAGATGGCGGGAGTGGAGGGTTCGGGTGCCGGGTGCGGCTGCCGCGGCGGTACAGCTCCACCTCCGGCGGCGGCGGCGGGGAGGAGGCGAAGGACTGTGCCTCTGAGCAGGACGCCCCCGTCCGGGTGAAGGTGGTGGGGAGGGCGCCGGAGCTTCCCCTCGAGACGCCGCGGAGTTCTCTAGGTAATTCACTGAATTGCGCGAGCTAATTGCAAGAATTGATGCTGAAATCGATCGAAATTTTGATGGATTCTGCAGGGAAGAAGAAACCCGAGGAGGAGACCATGTCCATGAACCTTGTTCTTGGTGCGAGCTTGGTGCTGCTCCTGTCCAAGGGCGCGGTGGAGCTAAACAAGATGGTGGAGCTACGCGCGCAGATGGAGGCGCTCGTGTCGGAGATCAGGAAGGAGATGCAGAGCAAGCAGAAGAAATCCGCCTCTGCAGGCGCCGGCGTCGCTGCTGTCGCCGTAGCAGCTTCCAGCTCCCAAGAATCCGACAGCAGCAGCACAACCGCCGTGAAGGACTCCATCGCCTGTGCCGCCGCCCCCTCCGAGGACGCCATGTCCAACTGCTCCAGGACGACGGGCTCCGGCGGCGGCCGCGTCGCAGTCGTGATGCACCGGATGGAGGCAGAGCTCCAGGTCGAGCTCAACCGGCTGCAGTGCGCCGCTCACGGCGAGAAACGGGCCGCTCCTGTGCTCGGACTTGAGGTACGTACCGTTCGTACGTGTACCACGAGACGTGTTGCACGGTGAGCACGTACGGTTGCTGATGGTGCCCGAATCCTGGCCAGCTGCCATTGCTGCAGGTCAAGACGAAGAGCAACGTGTCGGACAGCCCGCCGAGGAGATGCGTCGTCCACGAGGAAGATGACGACTACGACGGCGCCAAGGAAGATGAAGTGGAAGAAGGCGGCAATGCCAGAGAGGAGGTTGAGGAAGACGAGGAGGAAGAGTATGATGATGATGAGGAGGAGGAGGAGGAAGAGTTCGACACCGGCGTCGGGGACAAGAGCCCCCCGCACGGTGGTGTGTCGGCACGGGCGCTGGAGCGGCGGCTGTACGAGCTGCTGCAGAAGCGGCAGCAGGAGCGCATCGTCGAGCTGGAGTCCGCTCTCGACAGCGCGCAGCGGCGGCTCCACGAGAAGGAGCGCGAGGTCGTCTGGTGGCGCGACGCCGCGAAGCTCGTCTCCCACCGCCGCGACGAGTCCCGCCGCTTGGCCAGATCGTAGCCTCCCGCCACGTACGCCCGCGGGCGCGCATGCAGCAGAGACAG
Source organism: Zizania latifolia (assembly GCA_000418225.1). Taxonomy (NCBI): domain Eukaryota; kingdom Viridiplantae; phylum Streptophyta; class Magnoliopsida; order Poales; family Poaceae; genus Zizania; species Zizania latifolia. Next base: position 256,654 of record KE372749.1, on the reverse strand, counting down.
CAGCATCTCGCTAGCAATGGCGCGTCAGCTGAAGCCAGGGACCCAGTCCGGCATCGTGCAGCTCACCATGAACGCACGCACGTACGGTGGGCGCCGCCGCGCCGTGCGCGCCTCGTCACGCCGCGCGGGTGACGCGGCGTAACTCCTTGGCGCGATGCGCGCGCGCAGAAACGGCGGGAAGCCTCGGCGCCGCGCGCGCGTGTGGCGACAGGGTGGCCGAGGTGACGCGTGGGTGTGACTCTGCATGTGGTGTAATGCTGCGGCCTCTGCGGCGTTCCGTAAATTTTCCAGGGAATCCAATCCAATCCAATCCAATCCAATCTAATCCAATCGTGAGGTATTCGTGTGTCTACCTGTAACCTGATTCTGCTGTTCGATTGCATCTTTTCCATGGCATGGATGATGCTTGGTAATTAACCTGCCAATGCTTGGAGAAACTCTGCCTGAATCACTGAATCAGTAGCTTCTTCGTGATACTGAATTTTCCAGCTCGATAACACCAAAATCACACTGATTAACTGTAATTCGTTGAATTGTTTCTGAATTCAGAGAGGGAAAAAGAAACTTGGGGGACCAGATGAACATTACTCCAGCAGCAACGGTCAGTTTCTGATCGAATTTACGTGCAGGCTTGCAGGTTGCAGACGCCATTCCAGCGTGCCACAGTACACTGCAGCTGCATTAACGCAGGCTCCTCGCAGTGAAAGGGCAACCGGCAAACTGCCGCTGTGAAAATTCAGACAAGTAAACAACAGGTCTGGTAGAATAGAAGGTTGAGCTGAGCAGCTCAGAGCAGAGCAGCGGGTGCAGCTGCCAGTGCAGTCGCACGCTCGCAGCAGTCGGGAAGGGCGTGCAAACTGCAAAGTTGAGGCAAATTTTGTGATAAATTCTGTGCAGAAAACTGCAAAGTTCAGGCAAATGGTACTCCTGGTTCACCAAATTTGCAGGATTAGTCAGAGGCGTTGGATTTGGATTTGTCGTTTGGAGTTTTTGCTACACTTGCGTTGCCGTGCCATGCTCTAAATTTTCAAATTACAGTTTGGGACTTGGCGCCTCAAACCCGTTATTTGGATTCAGTAGCACTTGTTACTGATCTGAAAAATAATTCCTACATCTTTCAATAGATTTCAGATCAGAATATTATCGTATCATAAAATTCTCTATATTCCTGCATTTTTCAAAGTTTTCTGAATTGCTTTATATTTTATATGATGTTTTTATTTTAAAAACCAAAAAAAACTAAATGGTTACCATGGCTAATTAACTAGCTAACGACGCTGCACCAGATATAAACTGGTATATGTGATTGGTGATTATTACCGTTCCAAACTGATCTGTTCGTTCGTTCGTATGGAAAAAAACAATTCAAAATTCAAAATTCAAAATTTATTCTGTTTTCGACGGTTACATACCGGTGGTCTGGCCATACCATTTGGTGGTGCGTTGTTTTTGAAATTTAAGTGAAATTTATGTTTGCCTCGATCTTGACCGTTGAACGATCACCTTCTAGTCTTCAACTCCTTCCCTTCGTGGGCCCAGCCCGTGAGGTCGCGATCCACTGGACAGTCTTTCCCTGATTTTTTTAAATAATGTGCTTATATTCAAAACTATATTTTTGGATGTCTTTTAAAAAAAAACTATAAAAGACATCAATCCACCATTTGTTTTAGTGATAGGGTAGATGATATAAGAGGTTAAAATCTAACATAGGCTCTTATCAATAGTCGGTTTGACGATAAACCAATAATTAAGACACAGAGCATCTTCAACGGAATGACGATAGAACGGTGCAAAAGTTTTTCTCGCCAAACAACGGTCAAATAAATGATCAAATTCTTTCTTTTAATCATTGGTTCGGTGACATATATCTCGTCGAGTATCAACTCAACCATTGAAATAACGATAAAACCATTATAATCGAATTAACTGTTCATAGCAGTCGGTTTTGTAATTTTTTGAATAGGAATATAATTTCGAATAAAATAGATTGTTTTTTTCTAAAAAAAAAATCCCGTTTTCCCCTTCCTCTGCGTGAACACACTCTCGCCTGACGCCTGGATCGCCGCCGTCGCCGACTCCTGGGAACGCGGTACGTCTCTCTCCATTTTTTTCCTCTCCTCCGGTCTGTTCCCTCCCCGGTCTCCACCCGCCGACGACCTCCTGCTGCCCGGCGACGGCCCATCCTCCCACCGTTACCCGCGGCCTCCCTCTACCGTCTACACCTGGACACCTAGCGCACGGCCCCCGGCGCCTGGACCCTTGCCGCCCGGCGCCCAACGCCCTACACCCCGCCGCCCGCCACCTGGCCTCCTTCCGCCTGGCTGCTCGGCGCCCGCCTCCCGTAGCACCCTCGCCTGGAGCTCGGCTGCCGGTCCGGTCCCATTCTATTCTATTCTTCTTCTTCCCATAGTCCGATCTATTTAATTTTTGCTCCAAAAGTAGTCCCTAAGTTCCTCTTTTGATCTGTTTTTTCTTGATTTGCCTGCTTCCTGCTTGGAACCTGGAACCAATTTGAACTTTGGAGCTTGTTGTTCATGTTGAACTCTGCTCTGTGTTGTATTTCCGGGTAAATGGACATGCCCGCCGGTTGGAAGCGCCCTCGCCGGCCAGTGTGACCATTGTTTCATGCCCGATTTGCCCTGTGGGCATAAAATGTACTGCCCTCCATGCCCGACTGCCATCCCTAGTACTGCTGCTAGAGCTCTGTGCTCTGGCTAGCCAGTCTGTTATGTGAGTTACTATTGAAAGCTCAAATTATGGTATACTCCGTAATGGTGATCTGTGTTTATTGTTTACAGTCAGTGACTCTTGTGCGACAATTGTGCTAAATGTAGTGAATATTTGTGCAGCCGCATTGTTAATGCTGAGCTTAAGTTTCCTTTTTTTCTGGATGTTCAAGTAATGCTATAAGTTGAGATACCTCAATGGCATTCTTGGCCTGAGGCCCTGAGCATCAAAATTGTGTTCTTCAGTTCAAAATTCAGCCCTTTGCAGTTAAACTTAAGGATTTTGGCCCTTGGGGTGAATTTCCTATTAAACATAATCTTTCGGTCGTGTGAGTTGGTCCCCAAGTTTTGAATAATATGGTGTTGATTTTCATGAAATTTCTTTTTGTGACTGTCAATTTTAAACTTACTAAACCTTTTTTGCAAGTATTAGATCACTTTTTTTGCAATTTGCTGTCATTTAATTCAATCGCAAACCATTGGTAGCTTTAGTCATGTCAATATGTCATAAGTTTGCACCGGGTGTATTCCATTTCTGGATCTACCACATGCTTTCAGATGATGTGTGGGGATTGGTTCTGATTGACACTTATGCACATAGGCATTGTCAGGATGGGTAGCGAGGATGCAAAAGATATGCTGAAGAATGTGGACTGGAAGACAGTTGGTGGTGCAGTAACTACTGAGTCAAGTCAACCTGTCGTTAAGAAGCGTCTCCCAAAGAAAATCAGACAAGTTCCGGACTGCTATTTTCTGCCTCGGCGATCTTTCCCTTCTGCATTGGCAATCTATGGTGCTGTGTGTGCTGCTGGAGTTGGCGCAGGGATGCTGCTTGAGGTTTGGATAAACAAAAGGATCAAAGGTGCATTCTTGTATTATTTGATGGCGCGAGGGGCCACTCTCCTCATATTCTTGCAAAATTACTGTTCTCGTGAAAACTTATGATGTTGGATTATACTCTTCTTTTGTGCAAGAGAATGTTGGATTCTACCTTTAAAAGCATACAATACTTTTTTCTCCGTTGCTTGTATATTTTGCACATATAATTAACTCTTTTTAGTTGCTGCATGCAGAGGACAGTGCCATTATCTGGGAGATGGATAAATGATTTGCCTTGCACTGATAAACATCTTCAGAAATGAGTATCTCTGAAGATTTCTCCTAGCTGTTCTTCTGTTCATGTGCTCAAGCTGTATCTTAGGCATCTTAGCTCTATAGCTTCAGTTTACATGTTGTCTTCCTGACAAAGTAAACTAACCTTTTTGGTGTAAGACTGTAAGCCTTGAATATTCATTTCTGGTTTCATTGTGATGCTGAAATAAACAATATGATGCTTCAAACTTAAGAGCCATACCTCAGAAAAAGGAAATATCAGATATACGGTACTCCAGGATGAACCATATTGTTTGGCATTATCAGGACTGTAAGAATTACTTCAATGCCTGTATAGTAGTACAATGATTTCTGCAATCGAACTACCAAATTCATGGTTGGTGGTTAATGCATCTTTGATTCTGTTTCATGGTGATAATTTGTTAGAATCCTGCCTTTTTGTGTGTCAATGAATCAAGAGGAACCTTGTAATCAGCAGGGAGTATGTCATGATTCATATAGGTAAAATAATACAAAAAAGTCCAGGTGATAATAAAGCATCAATAAGGCTGTCTCATGCTGTCGATGACACATAAAATGTTCAGTCATATCCAGTTCTTGAAATTTGCACACCCAAAAATACAAGTTTGAAGTTCAGCCATATCCAGTTCACATATTTGCACCTGCTCGTTTCTTCCACTCTATCTGCTGTATTGCTGATGTTTATCTTCTTCCTGAGAAATTAGTGCACAGTCATCTAGTTCAAAGTTGCATTTTCTTTTGCATAGAAAAATTAGTGCACAGTAATAGTTTGTTGAGTAAACTTCGAGTCTAGTCCTCTTCAGCCTTTTTAAAGTGGTCTAGTCTCCTGTCTTGCTTTTCTTCTTAGAACTTTGTAGCCCACAAATTGCTGCTTTGTTCCCTAGTATTTATTCTTTTATGCTTTTGTTAATACACTCGTTCAACTTTTTTCTGAAACAAAGCCAAAGTGGTTGTTTTCTCGTCAGCTCTCTCTTAAGTCACAAGTCACGAGAAATGGCTTTGATTTTTTGTCATTGTGACCATATATCATTGATTTAGATAGTCTCGTGTGTTATTATCATAGGATGACTCAGCTTGAAATTGTAAAATCATCGATCTTTTTTGTTAAGTCGCAGTGTCTGCACTTGCAGAAATAAGGCTTCTCAACTCAAGAAACCATTATTTGTTCGGTCTCTCACCTAGTAGTGATTATATGACCTAACTAACATGATTTTTACATAGCTAACTGGTGATTAACTGATTATAATGAGTTAGTGATACCTATTCCTCCGTGAAAATAATTGATGATTTGTCACTCTCTGCAAAAGAGGGTGAAACAATTACAACAAAGCAATCCAAGCTCGGAGCATTGCTTATGCTGGGTTGAATCTGGATGATTAGTTTTTAGACTAAACATAAAATTCTGAGAAGCAACCGATGAGTTTGAGAATTAGGAGAAGACGTTGAATATTAGATCATTTGTATTGTATAAAAAATCTGAATTATTTAGAAGAGCTGAAGATTCAAAGAGGAGACGCAAACATAGCTTTTCTTTTGTAGCAATGGCTGAATAGATTATGACGAGCTTGTCTGGCTGAGATGAGGAGACGTGAGCCATGCGTGCTCGGAACTTTGGATACATGGGAGATTAAACTAATCTCTAGGTCATTAATGTCGCAGCCAGATTTGATTAGCGCAGTTAATGCAGAGCTTGACCTGAAACTATCACCACCACTACTCCACTCATCCAATCTCTTGGATCATTTCGCTCCACAAGAAGAATGTGTCGCAGCTGACTTCGTGCTGTGATACACACACCCCACTCCCCGTGCACGTACTCCTGCCGTTTCTTTAATCTCGCATCACAACTCATGATGATTTTGCCATTTCTCTAATCCATCACTAATCAAGCGATTTATAGCTAATCATGCTCAATCATCTCATCTCAGGATAGTTTTGGTTACCTCATTATTACTCATTGGTCATCTGCAGGGAGGTTGATGCATGGTGAGCATAGTTTTTGTCTGCACAACATGTAATAGTTTTGGATGTTACTGTTTCAGACTTTCAGTAATAAAAAAAAGGATTCGAAACTTTCATAAATGAAAAATAAATTAAGGAGTTCGATGGCTAGAAACAATCTTAGGCCCCGTTTAGCTTGGTTCCTTATCTAAGATTTCTTACGTTAGTCAAACATAACTCTAACAAATTTCTAGAATATAGAATTGTGGGTAAATTGAGGTTATTCACTCGAGTCATTTGATTTTTATTTTAAAATAAAAATAAAAAATTTAAACTACTTTATTTTATCGTACAATCTCTAAATCGGAGTGAAAGTGAAACTATACCAAACCCTTAATTACAACATACTTCCGACGTTTACTAATGTAAGTCATTCTAGCCTTACCTAGATTCATCTAGAACTATCTAGATGAATCTAGGTAAGGCTAGAATGACTTACATTAGTGAACGGATGGATTACTTATATAAATTGATGATCAGCCGGGTGCTAATAATCCCAATATTTATCTCTACAATCGATTTTACAAGTTGCAAGGTCTTCTCTAGCAGCTAGTCCATCTTTCACTCGATGGAAGAATCCAAGAGTATCATATGGAGTAATCGCATTTTGCTACTAATTAACCAGCAAAGGCATAGGATCCTCGTTGTTGATTGCAAGCTGATTAATAAATAATGATATCACTTTAGGTGATATTAGAACCTTGGATTAGAGCCATCGATCAGCAGAACATAGAGAACAATACTCTTGTTAAATAATAGTATTGTTAATTAATTTTCTTTTTTGACAGTTAGCTTAATTTTACAGTAGTCTGAATCTTCTGGTCTACCGTTCATTGGATGCCGAATGACTGGATCCATCTCGAGTTACCGAGCGTTGACTTGATCCCTTTTCCTCGATAATATTGGTATCTCAGGTAGTTGAGATTGTCAAAGAGATGATGCAGACATAAGTAGCATGGCTGGGTTCGAACATGATTAATAGATAAAAGAGATCCGAAGTACAAGTGTAAAACAAAGTAACAAAAGAGGTCTAAAGCAAAAATATTACTCCATCCATCCCATAATGTAGCAGTCTAGAATTAGATATAACATTTAGAGTACAACGAATATGGACAGTATTATTACAATCTAGAACCAGATATGATATTTCATAGTGCAATGAATCTGAACAGTGACACTGTCCAGATTCGTTGTACTATAAAATGTTAGTCATAATATAGCAGTCTAGAATCAGATATGGCATTCATACTACAACGAATATGGACGGTGTCATAATAATCTAGGACCAGATATAACATTTCGTAGAACAACGAATTTGAATAGTTACTATGAAATGTCACATCTGGTATTACTGTATTACTGGACAAAGAGAATATCTCGAACGAATATTATGAGATTCCACTCTACTTTCTATATGAAAAAACAACAAAAAAGTTATTTTTAATGTTATCTAGCAGTTTTAAATCCACAGACATTCATGAAAGTATGTGTATGTAAGTACATGTCAAATTGTCAACCGTTTAATCGCTGTATTTTTTGTAAGAGAAAATTGAGACCTAAATCGCCATTATAAAAACGACTTTGCGACGCACTGTGGTGGTGTGCACTGCTGCCTCGTCGAGCTCGAGCAAACATTGCACGTTCAATCAGCGAGCAGCTTGTGTCGTCGTCGTCCATGCAGCCGAGCAGCCGCGACACGGCCGGCGGCGGTGGCGGTGGCGGTGGCGGTGGCAGCGACGGGCCGCAGGACGACTTCTTCGACCAGATGCTGTCC
>KE372749.1:199831-238037 GCA_000418225.1 Zizania latifolia | reverse complement strand
GTCAAGCCTAGATCTGTTGTGTATTTGGTTCATGGGTAAACAGGTATACCCGCGGGTATACGACGCCCGCAGACGATGGGGGCGCTAACGAGTACGGGTATGGGTATGCACTACCCGTACCCTTCAGACCCGATTGCCATCCCTACTTCTAGGGGATCAGGCGTTGACCTGTAGGAGAGGACCGATGAGCTAGAGCAGATTGTTGTGACGCCGCCCCGTGCCCTCGCCGTGACGCCGCCCTCTCGCGCACACACGTCGGCTTGCAATGCTCACGGTGGCGGTGACCGGAACGTGCTTTGGCTATCGACTGGAACAGATTGTCGGTTGAAAGCCTGAAAGACTACGGCGGCTAGGATTTTAAGGGTATGAGTGGGCCTAAACATGTATCTTTTCTACTCCTCTCCCTCCTGTATGGCGGGCGCCACACGACGCCATAGCAGCGCCACGCTCTTGTGGCACCCACCACTGACCTTCCGCGCTATGGCGTCACATGGCGAATAACCAAATCCCATCACAACAATACAACCATAACAACTATGGCTCTATCAAAATATAGTTACATATTATTTAATTCTCTGATTAAAAAGTCTGTTAGGAGATATTCTCTAGTGTTGTCGTGTGCCATCATACAAAATTTTAATGAGCTCTTGTTAATCAAGTAATATCAACCAATCAAATTATAATTAGGAAATGTATACAATACTAATCTGTCTCAAAATCGCTAAAAATAAATTTTTGTAGAACAGAGAAAATAACTTGTTACAACAAAGTTCTTGATGCCAAACAAGCCAATCCCGCATATTCCATAGTACTCGAGGATTTTATTTTAATCCTTACAACATGGATGCCGTAATTTGCCTTTAATAGAAGGGCCTAATTGGAAAACCGTCACTGCCCCTGAACATCCCGCACAGGGGCCGTTATACCACTGCCTCCTTCCACCTCCCCTCTGAGCAGGCAGAGGGGGAGAGAGAGACACACACAGAGAGAGAGAGAGATCCGCGTCTCCTCGCCGCCCTCGCGAGCTCGCTCATCCGCGCCCCACGAGGGGTACACGCCTCGCCGCCGCCTCGCTACTACCTTCCATTCTCGCCGCCTCACCCCTCGGCGGCGGTATAAGTGCCCACCGACTCCTCGCTCCCCACCCAAAACCACCAAACCCTAGCCCGCTCCGAGGCGGCGCGGCGCGGGGTGGAGAAGGGGGAGCTCGGGGATAGAGAACTGCCCGCTTCCCTGGGGATTTGATTCCGAAGGGAGTAGGGCTGGTTTCGCGGCGGCGGGATGAGCAGCCTCGTGGAGCGGCTGCGCGTGCGGTCCGACAAGCGGCCGCTGTACACGCTCGATGAGTCCGACGACGACCTCCCACCGCGCGGCGGAGCCGGGAAGGGGAGGGATCGGCATGGAGACGCACCCACCGAGCGGATCGAGCGGGAGGACGCGGTATGGCTGATCAGGGCCTGCTTCTCTGTTCTGTTTGCTCTGAATTGTTCTGATACTAGCTTGTGGGTTTCTCGGGGGAATTGATGCTTCCATGCTAGGATTTTAGCTTGTATTTCTGGCGGAATTAATGCTTCCATGCTAGGTTTTTTGGATGAGAAATAGGCTAGTAGTTGGTTGTGATGGCTTGCTTACTGGGAAGCGGGAGGATTAGTTTGAGGATTTGGTGGTGATAGGGGTAAACTGGCTGACTGATGTCTCAGAAAGTCGAGGGGTGATTTGGATAGATGACTTTGCTGCTTGGCACAAATGGGGTACTGAAATTTGAATTTAGGCTTGATCTGCCTGCTATGTTAAGCATCTAGCTAGATATTAATTTGGGAATTTTATATGAATAATTTCAGTCTCCAGTGGCTTTATATTAAAAACTGTGTATCCTGTAAAGGATATGATGTCTTAGTATACCGAATTAAAAATTTGGGAGATAAGAGGCGACGGCAATGTTCTTAATGGTCCTTGTTGTGATAACTTAACACACACTATTTTGGGTTTGAAGGTTTTATTATAAATTAGAAGATGTAGGAGTTTGCTGGGACTTGTAAGGAAATTTATTAACTGAAGCAACCTGCCTTGTTTCCAAAACAAAAGGGAGTGTATCATTATAGATCACTTTGTCCCTCCTTTTTGTTTATCTTTATTTATCTGATTTTGTTTCCTATCCGTATAGTGGAGATTCAATTGTTTGTGGTGCGACTTCCTAAATTTCAGATTCCTGTAATTAATGTGTTTGTGTATCTCTTGATACATCTATTCACAGTTTATTTGTAGTTTCATTGTTACTCATCTGTGCGTGCAGAAAGAAGATGTTTGCCAGAGATGTGGGGAAAATGATAATCTAGTATCATGTTCAACATGTACATATGCATTTCACAGGAAATGTTTGATTCCTTGCTTAAATATCACATCTGATAAATGGAGCTGCCCTGAATGTGTATGTGTTTGCCCTCTTCAATATTCTCCCTTCCACCTTATGATTGACACCATTGGTATAACAAAGCACCTCATTTGTTATTTACAGGTAAGTCCACTAACAGAGATGGAAAAGATATTAGATTGCGAAACACAAACTGATGATACTGAAGAGACTAGTTCTTTGGAGTCTAAATCAAAGAAGAAATCTACCAAGCGATATCTTATAAAGTGGAAAGGATTATCACACCTTCACTGCACCTGGTACTTGCCTGCTCAGTAGCTTAATGCAAAATTGTCTTGCTTATTGCTTTTGCTGTACTAACATTGAGTCATGATACTAGGATTTCGGAAAGTGAATATTTAGAAGCTGCCAAGATACACCCCCGGCTGAAGACTAGACTGAATAACTTCCATAGGCAATTGGATTCAGTGGATAAGTCTGATGATGACTATTCTGTAATCAGACCTGAGTGGACCACTGTTGACAGGATCCTTGCTACCAGGTATGGAGACAATGAACAAAATTACATAATTGAGGCCTAATCATTTTTACCTTGTATAGTGGTGACGATAATAGGGATGCGATTTCCTGTCTGATATCTAGTTACCTATGATCTTATAACCTGCTAGACCAGCCTTTCTTTAGCTAACTAGCACATTCATGTAGTTTTGTGTTAGGTTACTAATTATTAATGTTACTGGTGGATGCATGTTAGAGTCGGAATTGTCTACAGCAGGAGAAAGCCCAAGCCTGCAACCGAGCCCAAATCAGACTTGGATTCAGCCTTGGTTCGGCCAGGGCCTGGGTCGGACTTGGATCCAGACTTGGTTCGGCCAGGGCCTGGTTCAGATTAGTTATAGCTGTTTCTATTTTAGTATCAGATCTTTAGCAAAGAATATCTATCTTTAGTTTTCTATCTGCTAGCTGTTGAATCCTAGTAGGATTTGGGGTCTTTCCCCTATATATGTAACAGCAATATGATGGAATAAAGCAGACAATAATTCAATCTATTACCTCATCCTGTTCTCTATTCTCTCACCACGTTCTCTGATCAGAAAGTTACCTCGGCGAGTTGGCAATCACGGCGCATTCCGACGAGCTCCAACTGGCGGCCAGGCTTCTGGTGGTTCATAGATACCCTATCCGTTCTCAGCCAGCAACTCATCAATGCATATATTGCTGTTGTGTCAATGCCTCCTCCATTTATAATGTTTACCATGAGAGTTAGCCTGTTACTCAATTGCAAACTTTGTATTTGAAGGTTTTATTGTATACTATGTGAAATTTATCCTATTATTGTCATGTTATTGTCCACAATTAAATAAGGCAATGCATAATGCAAAATAATAGCATCAGTCAACTTTACCTACATAGTGCTATCAGCTATGTCAGGTTAGACTCAGTGTCTCACCAATCTTAACTGCTATGTTACATAGTGGTAATGTCCACTTATTATCTTCCCTTTGAACGGTATGGATTGTCTGCAATTATTTTCATATTTTGTGAATAGAAAAATCTCCACTGGTGAAAGGGAGTACTATGTGAAATGGAAGGAACTAACATATGATGAATGTACCTGGGAAAACGAGGCCGACATCTCGGTCTTCCAACCTCAGATTGAACGCTTCAATGAGATTCAGTCCAGGCGGAAGAAGTATACTGACAAGAGCAAGAGTGTCAATCGTGAGATACGTCAATTTAAGGAGAGTCCGGACTTTCTTTCTGGTGGTATGCTGCATTTAAACATGAATAGTCCCACAGGAATTAAAATTTTAATTTTAATCGACTGTATTTATATTTCCTCGTTCTTTATTGTGCTTTTTTTGTTGAAGGCACACTGCATCCTTATCAGCTTGAAGGGTTAAACTTCTTACGCTATTCTTGGTTTCATAATAAACGTGTAATTCTTGGGGATGAGATGGGCCTTGGTAAGTGCTTTTTATAGTAATATTGAAAATATTTTTATAGTATGTTGTGTTGGGATCTTTACCAAGTGATTATATAAAAAAATGCAGGTAAAACAATACAGAGTATTGCTTTTTTGGCCTCTCTATTCGTAGACAAGCTTGGTCCTCATCTGGTTGTTGCTCCCCTCTCAACCTTGAGAAACTGGGAGCGTGAATTTGCAACATGGTCACCACAAATGAATGTTGTACGTGGATCAAACGAATTCAGAATCCATTATGCATGTAATTTTATGCAGATATATATGCTTGCTACTTACTTTTTTAATTTGTGGTTGCCAGGTAATGTATTTTGGATCTGCATCTTCTCGCGAAAATATTAAGAAGCATGAATTTTACTACCCCAGAGTGAAGCCTAAGAAGCTTAAGAAAAAGAAAGCATCTCCATCTAATGAAGAAAAGAGACAGTCAAGAATAAAATTTGATGTCCTCTTGACATCTTATGAGATGATTAACATGGACTCTAATGTTCTAAAAACTATAGAGTGGGAATGCATGGTACTTCTATTTTTGTGTCAAATTTCTGGAGAATGTTTAAAGTGCTCTTAAGTTCTGACTGACTTTTCCTCAATTATTAATGCCATGTCACAGATTGTGGATGAGGGGCACCGTTTGAAGAACAAAGATTCCAAGTTGTTCGGTCAACTTAAAGAGTATAATACTAAACATCGTGTTCTCTTAACGGGGACCCCAGTTCAGGTTTCTGCCCTATATTCATTGGTTAAAACTTTTGTTATTGGATTCCTAAACTCTATGGAAAATTAAATGTTCAAAGGTGCTTATAGTTAATAGAAGTCTCTATTTGTAGTTCTTTTGAGGTTTCAGCAGTGCTCTGGACCTTTAGACTCTGATTGCTGGCAGTTTATAGCCAGTATTTAATATTTTTTTACTCACTGATTTAGAAATATGGAAAATCTAGGAGTGTTTAAAGCTGTATCTCCACAGTGGGACATTTAAGGACCAATGTAGCCTATGCCTATAGGAATTTGCTTGATAAAAAACTATATACTTACGCAAATAAATAAAATTTATTTTTTGAACCTATACCTTCATCACATGGAATCATGTACATGCAAATATAAATATATAATGATTAAACACCCTATGCTGGAATATACATAATATTATAGCATTATTCATTTCAACATTGCAAGTATATGTAACACCTTAATTTGCATGCATTCATGATATTATGACACCTCTCTTCTAAATAATAACCCTCAACTTCAATCCATTAGTCATTCAATTTATTACTCACCACCATTTTTTCATGTACACTGTTCCTTACATTAAACTGTTTCTGTTGATTTTGCCAGTTTATTCTTGCATTTAAAGTTGATATTCCGTCTTGATTTTTTCCAGAACAACCTGGATGAACTTTTCATGCTCATGCACTTCCTTGAGGGTGACAGTGTAAGATTTTCTACTTTCTGGATGCTAACATTTTATTTATTTAATTCATGATACTGTTTCTTATTAAATTTTCCTTACGGTGACTGTGAAGGTCTTGCCAGTAGGCCATTGATAGACAATTTCCTAGCTGTTATCTTACTCATAGTCACTTATTCCAGTGAAAAGTTTTTGTTACATTTATACTCGTTATGTTTGTTTCTTTTAAGTTCTGTTTTTTTCCTTTGTTCCCTCAAATTTTATGCAATTAATTGAAGTGCTTAGCCAGGATGTGATAGTCTTTTTGTGTAAGCCACACAACACAGTTTTTATCGTGGCAATTGTGGCATGCTGTTGATATTTTGTTTCAGCATGCAAATGAGATGTTTGGCCTTGAGTATTGGATCCTTTCTGTTTATATTGCTAGCTTCTGGAGAAATTACCAGTTGGTCCTGGCAAAAACCATAACTTACTGAGAAAATTGATCATTTGCCACTCCAAACTCTGGGCTTCGATTATTTCATTATTTGCCACTGACAACTTTGGCTTCTCTTATTTGCCACCCAAATGTGTTTGCTAAGTTTGATTATTTTTCATTTTGCATATTTTAATTCCTTTTAAGTCTGTTCAATGTTTTTGGCCATCTAAAAAGACCATCATGCCCTCACATTATCCCCTTCCTCCTTTGCATCGCTGTCACGCTTGAACATGTGGACACGGTGAGCGAAGCCAGTGAGGTGGTTAAGTGGGATCTGCATGTTGAGCGTGCCCGCCTTGGACGCAATTAGTAGGTGGTTGATGAAGCACCATAGGGGTGGGTAGTTCGTGGCTGCCACTGCGGTGGGCGTTGGCATGGAAGGGCAGCGTGGTGAGTAGCAGACATGCAGGGAGGCCGAGATTGACGAGGTGCTAAGGGGGGACTAGGGTGGCGCAATGCGGCGTCGCGCTTGACAATGACCTCGTCGAGCGCGGTGAGCTTGGTGGCATTGTGGGACATCTCCTCGGCGTATCACTGGAACTGGCGCGCCTTCATCATGGCCTCGGCCTCAGGATCATCGTCATGCCTTGCTGGCGGCACTCGCGTCGAGCTCGACCTAGAGCTTTCTGAGCGCTGCGTGTTGCCGCGCCAGACCTCCCATAGTGCCACGGCCTAATCCCAGATCTCCACCTGCACCACTGTGCGGGTCGCCTCGGACATCTCCTTCATCTTAAGTGGTGGCCTCACAGCCACAGCTGCAGCCTGCAGGGACAGCAATGAAGATGCAGCGCGACAGGAGATGTGGAGTTGCCCATGGCATCGCGGGGCTGCAGCTCGCGCTTGGCTGTGTGTGATGTGGAGGGCACGATGGTCTTTTCAAGTGGCCAAAAACATTAAACATACTTAAAAGAATTAAAATACGCAAAATGGCAAATAATCAAACTGGGCAAACATTTGGTGGCAAATAATCAAAGCCAAAATTTTCGGTGGCAAATGATTGAAACCAAGATTTTGGAGTGGCATATGATCAATTTTCTCACTGTTTTTTTTGCTTGTGCTGAAATCGATTCCTGAAGTAATAATTAAAACCATTGTTTCTGCTGGCACGAGCATAATGTAATTAGGTTAGCATTCCATGTTATTAAATCGGCTAGTTGACCCTTGTTGCCATGGCACCTACCAGGCGTCTAGTCGTGATTAGTCGTCGACCAGGCCGATTAATCGACCCTGGTATCTACAGAGAGAATAGAGATGCATGTGCATGTGAACAAAGGAAATAAGATGAGTTGACAGTGGAGCTTAGCACCCATGCAGACACCAGAATTTCTAATCAATTTTATAAGATGAGTGAACAAAGGAAATAAGATGAAGGCAGTAACATAATTTCTAATCAATTCCATACTTTCAGTTCTTCACCATAGACACCTGGGTAAGCATTCACACTAACCTTTGGAGGAGGATGAGCTCATCTTCAGTTCTTCATGGCTCACGCTCCCTGCGCGTCGGCTGGCCAGCTGAGGCGGGGAAGTGAGCCGGCGCCTGGCAGCTTCCTCTATGCACCGGCGGCTGAGGGACCTTCTGGCCCCGGTGGCTGGCAGTGGGAGCAGCTGGCATGCCGGCGCCAACACATGACTGCACCTCTGACCTCTCTGCTTGAGTGCCCGATGATTGTGTCGGTTGTGGCTGCAGTGCTGCACCTCACGGCTAGTGGCTGGGATGCTGGCGGCTGTTGTTAGGGAGTGGGGAGTGGGGAGTGGAGGGGTATAGGAGGAGAGAAACCCTATTGGGCTTGGGCCAAAACATAACTAGCCCAGTGAGGCAGTGGCCCACCTAGTCATCCAACACAGCTAGTCATCCGATTAGTCATGATTAATCGCCGACTAATCAGATGACCAGAAAACTGGTCGCTCTGATCAGGTTGAACTGCCTAATCGGGTCCAAGAGACTGATTAGGCTGATTCATCAATTAATCGATTAATCGGACGACTTGATAACATTGTTAGCATTTATCCAGTAAAGTACTCTGCGAAGAATTATAGCATACGCTTATTGCCTTTACTCATCTTTCTGGCTATTTTGATTGGGTTGTTGTTCCCTATATTTTCTGATTGTGGAAATCGTAGGAAATATTTCATTTGCACATCGCATGGATGCAAAATGCATCGTACATTCTTGGTCCAATCTTCTCCTGTAGTGTTAATTGTTCCATTTTATAGTTTTGTCACCTAATATTATGGTATTTCATTTGTAGTTTGGGAGTATAACTGATCTCCAAGAGGAGTTCAAGGATATAAATCAAGACAAGCAAGTTGAGAAGCTCCATGGAATGCTGAAGCCACACCTTCTTCGGCGTATGATTCTACAAATTTTTTTCTGTTAGGTGTATGGTTTGGCTTGATTTCAATTAAATGATTTGTTCTGTTCTGTGCCCCTCTAAAAGGATTATGGACTTACCATTAGTAAATAACAACCTGTTTGAGCCTTTTCGGTGCTTCATGACCAACATAGATTAACTGCTAGTGATGTCTGGAGACATAATCATAATATTGTTTACTCTGGCATAGTTGGTTCAGAACAATATTACCTAAATTTTGGCTAAGCTTCAAACATATAGTATGCATATTACATACATATATAATGTTTCTTTTGCATATTCATGTAATATGCAGCTTGATCATTCAAAAAATGACAATGATGACAAATATAAGATCTATATATATATAGATAAATCATCGGGAAGTCTCGACTCTTTACATATTTGCATTTATTAGAGTGTAAGCTGCATAACTGATGAACTATGGTTGTTCAACCACTCCCTTGCTGTTACTTTCAAGCAGCTTTTACAATGTGCGTGCAATACATGCTTCTTTTTTGGTTGCAATTACAATCTATTCTGGGCCAGATTTTGTTTTGCTGAAGTGCTGAACTGAATAGTTGTTCAATAGATGTTATCAGTTTTAGACGTAGATTGAGTTCTGTCTGAGACTCTTGAGTTATTTTAGCTGACATAATTGCAACCCTCTTTCCTTTATGGCATAAATAGGATTCAAGAAAGATGTTATGAAAGAACTTCCTCCAAAAAAGGAGCTGATTTTACGTGTTGAGCTGACAAGCAAACAGAAAGAGTACTACAAAGCAATTCTCACCAAGAATTATGAAGTGCTATCTCGTCGTGGTGGTGGACATGTAATATTTTCATTTTCGTCATATTTTTATTGTTTTATTTCTCAGCCTATTCTGGATCGACATTTTTTGCTGTCTAATTCCAGGTTTCCCTTATTAATGTTGTAATGGAACTGCGCAAACTTTGTTGCCATGCATTCATGACGGACGAACCTGACGAACCTGCCAATTCAGAAGAAGGTTTAAGGTGCACCAATTGCTATTTTATTTCTTATTTCTCTAATATATTTCTGCTGATTGGCCTGAGTATTTTGATACTTGTTTTATTAGTTTTGCAACCTTTCAGGTTCACTTATTAAGGTTTGCCGCTGTTCTTTTACATGATGAACTTGCTGGGTAAACTGGAAACTAGTTGTGCATGCAGACTACTTGATGTCACCAACATTCTAATGTCATTAGCAGCAAAATGTTATTTTCAAACACATGTTTGTTGGTACAGGGATACTGGAGTTCTTCCATATCTCTTGTTATTACCTTTTTATATCACATCTTAACAAACGCATGGCATAAAGAAGCTGTTAATATTTCATATTTTTGTCGTTTTGTTTCACGCAATAAAGAAAGTGGTGCTGAAACATAAGTATTTTATTACCAACTGTATGTTTTGCTCTGTCTGTTATCTGTGTTTTGTAGTTATTGTTTTGTGGTAGAGTCAGATCTCTGGAGCCATATGCTAGAATGCATATATGATATTTATTTCAGAATCACTTTTAAAATTTATATTATTCCTATGTTAAACTGGATTGACCATTGAGTTTAATAATCTTCCATGGCGGTTTAGTTCCACTTATTGTACTTCAGATTCTATTTTCCTTTCTTCTGGCATTACCATTTCTTGGACTCCTTGATTTTGCAGGAGGCTTTTAGATTCTTCTGGAAAGATGCAGCTGCTGGACAAGATGATGGTGAAACTGAAAGAGCAAGGTCATAGGGTTCTTATTTATTCACAGTTTCAGCATATGTTGGACTTACTGGAGGATTATTTAAGCTACATGGTATTTAACTATCATCCTATAATGATTATTGTTAACTATGGAGGTTAATGCATTTGATGTACCGTATTTTGAATGTCTCATGTTTACCGTATTTTGAATGTCTCATGTTTCAGAAATGGAGTTATGAGCGTATTGATGGAAAAATAGGTGGTGCTGAAAGGCAGATACGGATAGATCGCTTCAATGCTAAAAATTCTACTAGGTTTTGCTTTCTTCTTTCTACCAGAGCTGGTGGCCTTGGTATAAATTTAGCAACTGCCGACACTGTAATTATTTATGACAGGTGAAACAATTTGTGTTTATAAAAAGTAGATGCAATATTTTGAGTTTGGTTTAACCTATCACTTCCATTTACATTCAGTGATTGGAACCCTCATGCTGATTTACAAGCTATGGCGAGAGCCCATCGCTTAGGGCAGACGAACAAGGTATTTTATCTTAAGCTGTTGTGCTGTTTGGAATGTTGATTTTTGTTAACTGTTGTGCCATCTTTTAACTAAAGTATAACTTTAATCTATTTTCTTCTGCAGGTTATGATATATAGGCTTGTCAGTCGTGGTACAATTGAGGAGCGGATGATGCAGCTTACAAAGAAAAAAATGGTATTGGAACACCTAGTTGTTGGCCGACTCACTAAAGCTAATATTGTCCAGGTAATTTTGGTGATTGGAATTATAGTGATTTATAGGGGTTTCGGAAAGCGTCAATGTTGGTGGTTATTAAAGCTGTTTAATATATGGTTTTTCTTTATATCAATTGCATTATGCTAACAAAGAAAATGTGTTGGTCCTTGATCTTAATTGGGCATGCTGTGGTGTGTACACTTCTTATTTAAGCTTGGTTTACGACGTGCTACTTATTTCTTGATGCTAATTGGAGAAAACTCTATTCTTTGTTTCAAAACTCTTATGGTTAAGTTTAGCTAAGATGATATATTATTTGGGCGGGTGATCAGTGATGGATTTTTTGTTTCTTTTTGCCGTGTAAGTTGATGGAACCTTTTCTTGTCGTATCAAATCCATTATTTTGCTCCACTCGTGAATCCCTGTTGTAGCCATTTTGAATGGTAACTAAGATATATGAATTCATGTCCCTTTTCAGGAGGAGTTGGATGATATTATTCGGCATGGTTCAAAGGAACTTTTTGACGATGAAAATGATGAAGCTGGAAAATCTTGCCAAATCCATTATGATGATGCTGCAATTGATAAGTATGTAGTTTCATCGTTTTTATGCTGGAGAATATTTAGGCCCTTTTCTGTTCTGCTGAAATGCAGAGTATCAGTCCCAATGTTATAAAAAGTGGCCACCTTTGTTTGAAAAATCGGTCCTAGGACGCTGTGATTTGCTTCGAAGCGGCGAGCTGGGCAGCCCAGACACCTAGGCGGTATACCGTGGTGTCTGGGTGGTTTGGCGCGGCGGCGCCGAGGGTGCTGTAGGCCAAGAAGAAGCAGCGTGGTGGCATGGATCTGCTGGCGGGAGGCGAGCGTGGCTGGGATCCGGTGGTGCGGGGCACACGCGGCTGGAATCCACCACCGTGTGCTGCGCGCGGCTTGGATCTGCCGCTGTGCGCCGCGCGTGGCCTGGATCCACCACCGTGCGCTGCTGGTTGGGTGGGAAGGGGAGAAGGGTGAGCAGAGGAACGTGGTGGACATCAGGTCACGGGATTGAAGTGAAGGCTGAAGAGAGAAGGGGGATTGGGAGGGGGAACGCGGTGGACTTGCTGGATATTTCTGGAGAACAGGACAGGATAGAGAAGGGATGAGTGGAAAACCTAGGCGCTGCCTAGGTGCCTCTAGGCACTAGGCTCTAGATCACCGCCTGATTAGTGCCTAGCGCCTACTTGAACACTGGTGGCCACATGAACCTTGTAAGCGGTCGCATATGCGTACATGGTCCATTGACCTTGCCAATTATAGTTGAGCGGTTATTCTACAAGGTTTACAAGGTTAAGCAGGCCGCTTACCGCTTACAAGGCTTATGCGTAACGTCCTGCTATGAATCTTGTTTTATTAATCATTTAAACTTATGTTAATTGTTCATAACTGAAGATAGAATAGATGGCACGTGTTGGTGTAGAAATATATACATAAATGTTCAATGTGTATGTATATAGTCAAATACACATCATATGCCAAATAAGAAAACACTAAAACGGCTTACAAGGCTGCTTTCTGCATAAGCTCTACAAGGTGAGGTGACCACACTGCTTACCTTTTTTAGAACCTTGATCGGCCTGGATTACGACGCAGCACATATTTCAAACTCCTAAATGGTGCAATTTCTCTAAAAGGTTTCTGTATGAAAGTTGTCGGAAAAAATTGTTTTAAAGCCATTTATCAACTTTTTAGCATTAAATACTATTTGGTCAAATAGTCAGATCATTTACCATGAACCATCCATCAGCGCTTTAGAACAGGTGTTAGGTAAAGTGCCTTTATGGTGTACAGTAATTGAAACATTCCAAAACAGTTAACAATTTTGGAAAATAATAATGGAGATAGTGATGTTTGCCAATCTGGCCAAAAAACATTATCAGTCATTATGGTGAAGGGCCATGGATCATACTGTACATTACCATGTGCATGTTCCAGTAGAAATTAAGAAAAATAGTCACATTTTACATTTAATTTGAAGTTACTCTTAATTTCCCTGTTCTATCTACATTGTGAATTTCTTGTGTTAAAAATTGTAAAACACTAACTCTGCTTTTTTCTTCACAGTTTTTAGTGGTATGTTTCACAAATTTACATGGTAAAATCACATTGCTCGATGACACCTTTTTGTCTTTTTTGTGCACTGTCCTAACAGATTACTGGATCGCGACCAAGCTGATGGGGAAGAACCTGTGGAAGATGAAGAAGATGATGAATTTCTAAAAGGATTCAAGGTACTGTGCACGATAAACTCATTGAATTGTTTGCTGTCCTGTTATATTCATGTATTAGATTAGCACATTACATCTATTTTCACTAATACGACTGTTTCTGAGATAGCGAGGATCCCCATCATGCATCTTGTTGTTTTTCTTAAGTATCAAAACTGTAAACATAAAAATTAGACCAACCTTTTGTGTATAATTGTTCATGTTAAGCCAATCAATTTGGTGGTTGTCACACACCATGAAATAACACGGTCCAGCATGCACTATACCAGCCCTATGTGTGCCTTTTAACTTTACTATTGCACTGGAGAATTGAGATATACATTTAGGTAGGTGTTAGCAAAAGAACTATTCAGTTGTTATTTTCCATCATCTATTCGACTGTTCCTATTGCTTCATTTTCTTTAATTTTTATTCTTTACTCTTTCATGCCATACAACTATTGGTCCATTTATTGTCAAAGTACCACATAATACAACTGTATATTGCATCACCTTTTCTCTTGTGTTCTGCTTTATTGTTGGCATATTTCCAAGCAACAGACAATTCTCATTTGTCATGTTACTCTGTTTTAGGTTGCTAACTTTGAGTACATAGATGAGGCCAAGGCTTTAGCAGAAAAGGAGGCACGCAAAAAAGCTGAAGCCGAAGCCTCTGACAGAGCAAATTATTGGGATAAATTATTGAAGGACAAATATGATGTGCAAAAAGTTGAAGAACATACTACTATGGGAAAAGGAAAAAGAAGCCGCAAACAGGTATACTGCTCCCTGATGTTATCTGTCATGTGCTATGGGCCAGGCCCTATTAACCTTTTGTTTTTATCTGCATTCTTTATTTTTAGGATCAACAACAGATCAAAATTTATTAATGAGAAACTTGAACCTATTGGAATCCTGAGGCATGACAATAGTGTAAGGAGAGGTAAGGGAAGACCGAAATTGACATGGGATGAGAAAAAAAAAGACTTGAAAGGATTGAATATTTCTAAAGATTTGGCCTTGAATATGAGTGCATGGAGAGAAGCTATTTGTGTGTCTGAACCTTGATTAATGGCTCATACTGGGTTTCAACTTTAGTGTCAAGTGAGGACGCACCTACCATCGTCGGCAGTGGGCTGCGCCGGCCCAACCTGATCCGAATAGGATCAGCTGAGGATCACAATCAGCAGGCGATCTATTATTTCCTTAATACCAGAATTATTTCCCTAGATATAGTTTCCCTCTCTTGGATGGCTGGCCTCGTTCCATCTCCTGGACGATGCACAATTATGGTACTATCGCAATGAGTGGGACAACGGCGCACCATCTTGGCCACGGTTTGCGGCCCTCATCAACACCAGGTTTGGGCCACCGGTGCGCAACAACCCCTTGGGGGAATTGGCCAACATTACGCGCACGGGATCCATCGATGACTTCTACAAGTAGTTCATGCGCCTAAAATGTCGTGACGACTCCCTCACCAAGCGACAACAAATACGGCTCTTCACCCACGCCTTGTAGGATCCCCTAAAGACGGACGTTGAGCTCTAGAATCCGGAGTCACTAGAGACGGCAGTGAGCCTCGCTCGTGCTTATGAGCACCGAGCAACAACTCTTCCACAACAAAACTATGTTGCATCATGCTCTGGTCCATGTCAACATGCCCCATCGATGTCAAAACTGGCCTCGTCGTCACGCCACACTCTAGGGTCCACATCACGGTCACCAATGGCGAACGGGTGACGAGCTCGGGCCTCTGCCGCGGCGTCCACTTCAGCGTCAACAACGATGAGTTCGTCATCGACTATTTGGCCCTTCCTCTGGACGGATCCCTTAGACCCATCGTCTAGGACTTCAGCAAACTGATGATGGCCTTCATTTGCACGGGTTGATAGGTCGTGTGGCATGGGTGACTGGAGCACTGTGCGCCACCGCACACACTCACCTGCAGCGTTGACGACCTGTTGCTCGTCCTCCTCGATGACTTCGCTGACATCTTTCAGGAGCTGCACGGCCTACCCCCAGCTTGTTCGTGCTACCACCGCATTCACTTGAAGGCGGGCACAGACACAGTGGCTGTTCAGTCATACAGGCATGCCCTAGTGCAGAAAATCGAGCTTGAGCACCAGTGTCATACCATGCTGGAACAGGGGCTAATTTGTCTAAGCGACTCGGCCTTCTCCGCCTCGGTGCTCGTTCGTAAGAAGGATGACTCCTGGCGATTCTGCATCGACTACCGCGCTCTCAACACGGCAACCATTAAGGACAAATTTCTGATCCCGGTGGTCGAACTACTCAATGAGCTCCGTGGCGCCCAGTTCTTCACCAAGCTCGACCTCCGTTCGAGGTACCACCATGTCCTCATGCAACCGAACGACATCGCCAAGACGGCATTTCACACTCATGAAGGTCTCTTCGAGTTCCTCGTTATGCCTTTCGGCCTCACCAATGCTCTAACGACCTTTCAGGCACTCATGAACGAGGTACCGCGGGAGTTCCTCCGTCGTTTTGTCTTGGTGTTCTTCGACGACATACTCATCTACAGTTTGTCATGGTCTGAGCATCTACGACATGTCCGTTTCATGCTGTCCACACTCCGACACCACCAACTCTTCGTCAAGCGCTCCAAGTGCTCCTTCGGCACTTCGTCGGTGGCCCACTTGGGACATGTCGTGTCAGCTGCAGGCGTCGCCATGGACGAGCAGAAGGTCCAGGCTATCAACGCTTGGCCACAACCGCGTTCAGCTCGGGTCATGTGCGGCTTCCTGGGCCTGGCAGGGCACTACCACAAGTTTATCCATGGCTTCGGAGAGCTCGCTGCCCTGCTCACCAAGCTCCTTCAGAAGGATGCCTTCCGCTGGTCCGACAAGACCACCATGGCCTTCCAGCGCCTCAAGGACGCACTCATGTTGGCACTAGTCCTGCAACTGCTCGACTTCGGCAAGCCCTTTGTCATCGAGTGCGATGCCTCGGGCCATGGCATCGGTGCGGTCCTTCATCAAGGCACGGGTGCCATCGCCTTCTTTAGCCGGCTAGTGCCTCCTTGACATGCCGGTCTCGCTGCCTACGGACGTGAGCTCATCGGCTTGGTGCAGGCTGTCCGACATTGGCGTCCCTATCTCTGGGGTCGTCCATTCATCGTCTGCACCGACCACTACAACCTAAAGTACCTCCTCGACTAGCGGTTGTCCACGATCCCGCAACACCATTGGGTCAGCAAGCAGCTCGGGTTCAACTTCGAGGTCGAGTACAAGACGGGTCGCTCCAACGTCATGGCCGACGCGCTCTCGCGACGTGATACTGAGTAGCCACTAGCATCCATGCCATATCAATCGCTTGATTCGACCTCTACGACACCTTGTTGCAAGAGCTCGAGCAAGATAGCGACCTTTAGGTGCTGCGCACCCACATTGTCGTCGGCACTCAGCTGGGTCCGTGGGTGATAACTAATGGCATGATCACCTTTCATGGTCGCCTCTACATCTTGGCTTCATCACCAACCCTGCCAGCCGTCCTGCAATCCGCACATGAGGGCGTTCAAAAGACATTACACCATCTCGGGCCGATTTCCACATCCCCAACGCTCGCACCGACGTCTAGGACTTCGTGCGGGCATGCGCAGTGTGCCAGCGCAACAAGGCGGAACATCTTCATCCGGCCGGCCTTCTCTAGCCCCTGTGCATCCCATCGACAGTGTGGGCTGACATCGCCATGGATTTCATCGAAGGCCTGCCCAAGCTCCATGGTAAAACGGTGATGCCCACGGTGGTGGATCGCTTCTCAAAGATGGTACATTTCATCCTATTGAGCCATCCCTATACAACTCTATCGGTCGCCAATGCCTTCACGGAGATTGTACGACTCCATGGCATCCCGGCATCCATCGTCAGCAATCGCGATCCGGTGTTCACCAGTAGCTTCTGGACAGAACTCTTTCGTCTAACCGACGTCAAGTTGCACCTTAGCTCTGCCAATCACCCATAGTCTCATGGACAATCCGAGGTAGTCAACAGGATTATTGTCATGTATCTCCGATGTTTGATAGGAGACTGGCCTCGGCAATGGCTTCGCTGGCTTCCGTGGGCCGAGTTCGCCTACAATACCTCCTTTCAGTCAGCCATCAAGACATCACCGTTTCGGGTGGTTTACAGTCGCGACCCGCCTAGCCTACACCGCCATGATCATGGATCGACCAACCTTCCTGCGGTGGATCAACTCTTCAATGAATGGGATGAGTTTCTGGCGGAAATCTAGGATCACCTCGAGCAGTCGCAGCAGCACTACAAGCACCACTATGACAACGACCACCGGGATGTTGCCTTCGCCGTTGGGGAATGGGTGTGGCTGCGCCTTCTCCATTGACCTGTTCACCTGCCGCGTTAGTCTCCTCCCATGGGCATGGCAAGCTTGGAAGTTGGACCCAAATACTTTGGGCCGTTTTAGGTGTTGTAGCGCGTGGGCAAGGTCACATACAAGCTGTATCTTCCATGTTGGCTTGCTGAAGCCCTTCGTCGGCACGCCTCCAACGACGACACCGACGCTCCCTCCTCTCCGCCATGGACGGGTGTGTCAACAGCCTGAGAATGTCATCAAAGCTCATCGCGCCCGTGACCGCTTGGAGCTCCTTGTGCAGTGGGATCATCAGCCGGCGTCTGACGTGTCCTAGGTGCCCCACGACGAGTTTGTTCAGCTGTACCCGACCTTCCAACTCAAGGACGAGCTGCTTCTCAACAGCAGGGAAGATGTTAGGTGGGGGCGCATCTACCACTATCGCCAGCCCAGCCGGTGGGTGTGCCGGCCCAACCTGATCCGAATAGGATCAGCTGAGGATCACAATCAGCAGGCGATCTATTATTTCCTTAATACCATAATTATTTCCCTAGATATAGTTTCCTTATTTGCTGCTAGATATATTCGCTATATTATTCTAGTTTCTAAAGATAGGGCAGCCCCTCCTCTATATAAAGGGGCCAGCAGATTGCAAACGAATCAAGCAAGAAATAAAGCAGTCTTTTACCCTAAACTCTCCACTTCTCCCTCTGCCGGCCCCTGCCTGCGCCGGCCCTCTTCTAGCCGTCACAGCACCGGGGAAGCGAGGGACAGCACACCTTGCCCTCCCATCTGCCACGGCTACGTTCTCCGCTCTCTTCCTCATGTTCCGCTAGTCGAGGGCCGTGACATCTAGCCTACCTCAACTTGTTTGGGATTTTAAGGTTTTGTTGTTGTTGTTGTATACTTGAACCTATTGCCAATGTACGTATATTTTAGAAAAAGTCTTTTGAATGAGCACCAGGAAGAATAACTATGTTTGCAATTCCAAACTAGGCAAGAAAGAGTTGGATGCATTAATTATGTTTATTTACCAATATATCTTCTATTTTACTAGATTGTTTTAGTGATGAAGAAATAAACTAATGAGCTTTGTTTGTGTTCCTGCATTATGTGTAGATGGCTGCTGCTGATGAGGATGACATTACCGGCCTGCATGACATGAGTTCTGAAGACGATGATTACTCTATTGACGATGATGTGTCGGATAATGACACAAGTTTACAGGCAGGCATTGCTGGGAGGAGGGGCCCATATTCCAAGAAAAAACAACGTAATAAATTTATACAGAGTGCATCCTGTGTTATCATGTATTGTTTCTGCATGTTGAATATTATGCATTTATTTACCTTGTTAATCAATTTTCATTAGGTAATGTTGATTCACTTCCTTTGATGGAGGGTGAAGGACGTGCTTTGAGAGTTTATGGGTTCAACCAAATTCAGAGAACCCAATTCCTTCAAACACTCATGAGGTTAGTTGGAAAAATAAAAAATCTGCTTAAAGTTTTGCTTCTCTAGAAAAAATTAATGAGAAATCATCCCCATTTTATTACTTTCAGTAACATGCTCATCAAACTCTAACAGACTCAACCTGTTTTATGGCTCATCGGGCATGCTTGGGCAACTATACTAAATCTACCGATTTCTCTTAAAATTTCCCCTATGGTTGAGAGAAGTGAGGATACTATTTATGGTGTAGCATGGACTTTAGATAAGACTGATGAATCAGGTCACACATAGTAATTTTCTGGTACTATTGTATCATTTTGAGCAAAAGAATCTATTGTATTTTCTTGTGTACATCTTTTCATTTGTAGTCCTCTTATTGCTTATCATAGTTTATTATTAGCATGCTTTTATCTTTGTCAGTTGCTATTATGTCGTTACCATTGTCTTTGTTCACCAAATAATACTTTCTGGTCCAGATTGTTCACCCTCATCTATGACCTGAGTCCTGAGGACACTCTGTTATGTTCCGTTCTTTGTAACAGTAGTACTATTAGAAGGACATAAATATGCGGTAGGTTGATGGCATGGTCAATAATCTTCCCTTTCAATTCACAGGTATGGCTTTCAGAACTATGATTGGAAGGAGTATATCCCTCGATTGAAGGGGAAAAGTGTTGACGAAATTCAGAGGTAGGTGAAGGTCTAATGTTATCTCCATATTATTTAGTATCAGGCTCTCAGGTATGCCCTAAAATATAATTTGTATTATCATTGGCATAATTGGGAGTTTGGGACCAGATTTCTGCTGTATAAATGCCCTTTTTATTGTTTATCACTGTTCAGGGAAATAATTGTAAGCTATTTTGGAAACCATAAAGAAATGCTGTGGCCATTTGGTGTATTGATCTACTGTTTTGATTATTACAATGTGTTTTCTGGATTATCTACTAGCATTGTTCTTTCCATGGTCGATCTACTTACATTTAGGGCATGTCCCCTCCTTTGCCTAGCAATGCTAGTAGAAAAGAGAATATGCTTGGGTTTTGGGGTAGGTTCACATGGAATTTCTTGCTCCTAGACTCCTAACAAGGGTGATTAATGGCTATTTCTTTCTGTCTGGAGTTCAAATTTCATGCTTTGTTTTCAGCAAGTTCTGTTTGTTAAAAGGATTGACTATAGGCACAGGCATGTAAGCCATGTAACAACGAACAAAATAACACCAGGAATTCTAAGTTTTGGTGTGCTGTTTTTATAACCTTTAGCTGGACGATAGCTTGCAAGCCCTGTTTTTCTCCAACTTTTATTTGCCATCTACTTTTCAGCTACTTCTGTAATCCTTTCCCTATTCGTCATGGTTCCTGCAGATATGCTGAACTTGTCATGGTTCATCTTCTTGAGGTCATAAACGAGTCAGGATATTATGCAGGTAAGTTCAGCTTAGTGAATTATTTTCATGTCTATTCTATATCTGCATTTTCAAACTCCATATGCATGAATATAGATGGCGTGCCAAAAGAAATGCGCACAGATGAGACATTGGTCAGGCTAGCCAACATATCACTTGTGGAAGAGAAGGTACATATTTTATTCTAATATTAATAAGATAGATCATAGATAACCTTTTTATTGTAATATTGTTTAATGTTATCTATTTTTGTGGTTCCAGGTGGCTGCCATGGAACAAGGAAAAATAACAAAACTCTTTCCCAACTATCTGTTATATGAATTTCCTAGCTTAGCTGGTGGAAGAATATGGAAAGGGGAACATGATCTGCTGTTGCTGAAAGCATTAATAAAGTATGCATCTGTTGGCATGGCTAGTTTGTTACAGTAATCACAGTTAAATTATCTATTTGTATCGTGTAACTAGCTACCAAGACAAATTTTGTGTCTTGGCTAATCCTTGAACAATTGATTGCTGGACTAAAGGACTGTATTAGACCTTGCCCTGTCATTGAATCAGTTAAGATCCATAGGTCACCTGTTTGAATGCATATTCATATTAAAATATATTTTTAGTATACATGACAAGTAAAGTATGCACATATGTACATACTATTTTAATTTTGTGCAAGATAACATACACGGAAGAGGTGAAATTAACTAAATATAAACAACTTTGATAGATGTTTAACGGAAGTACTTCCACGACACTATTTATTAATTTTAGTAATATGTTGCTGAAAATTATTAGTTCAAATTTCAGTTGGACATCTTGTCCTAGTGTAAAATGACATTTATCTGTCAACATATGGGGCGTATGCAATTTCTTTTTCCATACTCATTGGTGGTTCCTTAAATACTTCTGTAAAAAGATGGTTATAGTTAACTTCTATACAATTCCCTTCTCTGCTTAAATAACTAATGGTTTGGTGCATGCTCCTGCTCACCTTGAAAATGGTATTTCTTTATGATTCATGAAAGCTGGATGGTTGCATCTTGCATGATTGCCAATGCATGTGATTGCTTTGTTGCTATATTGAATAAACACCTCTGCTATCTACACTTATTTTTTTATTCATTTAGTGGTTCTTACTTGCTTATTTTGGGGCCATAAATGTATATCGAGAACCAATATGAAGGACGATAATTATGATTAAGAATCCCAAACGATGTCAGTGGGCGATGGCGAAGAAACAGAGTGCGAGGGGGCAATGAAAATATCTGAACTTTCTGTAGTACTATGCCGAGATTTGTTTTCATTTTTAACTAACATCTTCAATAAATAAAGTGAGGTTTGAAGAAATATAGCGCCATGTGTTTGTTTTCATTTTTAACCACTTTTCCTTATTCACGATTGCTTTGTTATATCCTGAGTGTTATGTCTAGTGAAGCAATTAAGAATTTCAGGTGTAGCATAAACTCGGATGAAGATGTTATCCCTATTAATGTATTAGTTTATTGGATGTAGTATGTTTAAGATTGGGCAGCATAAATGTAAGGAAAAAGTGTGCTAACTTTCATGCTTAGTGTTTATTTTACTCATGATATATGCACTCTCTACCTGGTGTTCTGTTCCTATTCTTACACTGTAACATAATTAATGTTCAAAGTTACCATATAAGGTATTAACATCTGTTTTCCCTTATTAGGCATGGATATGCAAGGTGGCAATATATATCAGATGACAGAGATAACGGGCTTTTTGAGGCTGCACGACAAGAGCTGAAACTTCCTTCTGCTAATGAAGTGATTAGTGCTCACCCAAACAATGAGGCAAATGTTAGTGTGTGCACTTAATTTTTTTATGCTAAAATTCTAAGGTCTCAGTATTTTGGCCTTCTAATACAAAGCCTAAAGATGCTCATTTGATTTGTTGGGTTCCTTGACAGGGAAATCTGGAAATCACACAAGAAGGACAGTCGAATACAACAAGCAGGGAGACACAGAGGAAGACAGTGGAGTTTATTAGAAAGAGGTTCCATATTTTGGAGAGATGCTTGAATCTTGAATATGCTGTGGTACGGCATGTATCCTGTTTCCTTAAATACATGCACCCAAGCTCACATGGGTGGAGATGCTAAGACTATTGATATAGTGTGCCTAACATGCAACATTTTTAAAGGTTTCTTTTTGGTATCTTTCAGATAAAAACAAAAACCCCTGTTCCTGATGATATTGCGGAACAAGATTTTCCTGGTGTTCATAGACCAGGTGTTCCAGACTTCAGTGAAATGTTGAGAGAATTGCCTGTCCTTGAGCCTATCTGTAAGTTGTCCTTTATTATCTAGATCACCCAAAGTTTTTATCTGTACAGGAACATGCAATCATGCCCTCACGCTTGTTTTTATGTGCATACATGCCTTTTCTGAATCACGTGTATTCTATGGTTTTTATGTACTTAGCTGTCATTCTGAATAATTAATTTGATCACTGGAGTTTACTGGAGTGGCACCATTACAATGTTAGAAGAATGTTTGCATTCAGTAATACTGTATGATGTAAGCCAGTTTATTTAGATAGTAAATAACAGGGATGTGGGGTTCTATGAGTGTTTGGGCCTGAGCTGACAATCTGTTAGGTAGCAGCTGTTATGTGATGGTATTACTAGAATCGCAAGGTCTTTATTCTGACATGTGTAGGTGGATCTGCTGGCACCGATATAGTCTATAGTCTACATATAACACTGTACTGTAACAATGTATATCAGTAAGTATTGTGCATCATGATGTTATCATTGAGCAGAGAGCCATTTTCTAGAGCTGGTACATGTAACAAGATTTATGATCATGGAAGTTAGTCAAGTTACTGCAACTTTAACTAAACTTGTACACGTGATGTACATTTATTTGAGCGAACCCTAGAAAAAGTTCTTGTGCCCATTTGCTCGTGGAATCTGGACATTTGCTTTCAGCTAGCACTAGTTGTTAATAGACTGTACAAAAGGGTAGTTGCATCCAATAGATGAAGTTTAAATGTCTGTCTTTTCAATTTTAATTTTTTTATATAGTTTCTTATGTGAGTTATGATAAGTGGGGCCCTCTTTTTAGCAGCCAAAGAACTGGTGCTTGATGGCGCAACTGACCAGTCACAAGTTCCCCATCTTTACAACAAGGTACTTAAATGGAGCAAAGTTTTTATGAGCTTCCCTGAAAAAGAATCATGAGCTACTGTGTGGTCTTAAAATTTCCTTGAATGACAACTTTCTATGTACGATACGCAGATGTGCTTTATCCTTGAAGACACTTCTGTTACTGCACTCAACTCGTATTTCGGTGACAAGGCAGCTTCCTCCAGCTTAGCCAATAACCTCCTTAAGTTTGAAACTGTCTGCGAGGAGGTAGATCGGATCTTGAGATCCCAAGAAAATGGTGCTACTTCCAAAGAGACGACGCCTCCTCATGATTCAGGCATCACCCAGCCAGCAACCGAGGGGCCTTCAAGCTTCAAAGAAGCTACGCCTCCACAACAAGACTCCGGCACAGAGGCAACGAATGAGCCACCGGCTGTTCAGGCGGCGGACAAAATGGAAATCGACGATTGATCTGTAGGAATCATAACCATAATATCGAGCCGTTTTCTTCTAATGTAATCTCCTATACTGGTTGTAGGGTACCGTATTGTAATTGTAAGCTAGGCATCATCCTGGAGGCCTCGACATCTCTGATGCCAGTATCTTATTCTATACGGTATCAGACAGATTTTCCAAAGTCTTTATTTCTCTAATTTTTAGGGAACTCCACTAGATTGAGTTGAGTACTAAGGAATTTTTGCTCTTTTGTTTCACAGTATGCTTTTATGACGTACACTCTTATGGGGCAAATGGTATTAAATTATGTGTGGCATCAGCTCAGTGTTTTTTTCCCAGAACATGGATTTGGCTGTAGCCCGAGCAAGACAATTATCAACTTTTGCATGGTTATGCTCGCGGTATTAAAGAAACTTACTGTTGCATTACAGATCGTCAATGTTCATTCTGCTCTAGTGAAAACTCCATATCAATAGACCCATCTCTTGAGTGATGAGCACGCAATGTGCTGATGCTAAATTTTGCTAAAATAATTGTTGCTGATTGTGATTACGACGTTCTCTCAGGAGGACCGAAGGGAACAAAATACCAGGTCGGAATCAGCGTTGATTATTCAGCCTCAATCATCAACTCCATCCCATTCTAATAAGTCTTCTTATCTAAATACAGATCATTTTATTTTTAACTTGTTAAATAAAAACTATATGCCTTATAAATAAACAATTCGTATTTATATGACGAGCATCTTGTACACAATTTTTTAAAAAATTATAAGTACTGCTTTTTAATCAAGAGATGCAGATGGTCGTGGGCCCACTTCGAGATCCATCCGAGATCACCAGAGCTATTCGGCCTCATCCCTGCTAAAAACGGTCGTCTCCGTCGTCACGCCGCCACCGAGCACCGGCGTGGCAGGTGCAGGGCGCCAACGCCATGGAGGAAGCGGCCCTCCAGAGCAGGCGCCCGCCGTGGCATCTCACGGTGGCCGTGCAGGCGGCGCTCTGCGTCGCGATGTACGCGGCCTTCAGCCTCGGCGAGCCGCGGCTCCACCCTCGGGGCGGCGGTAGCGGCGGCGAGGCGGTTTCGCTGGGCAGCGGCGAGGAGGTTCCTCTGGGTCGTGGCGGGCGCGGCAGCGGCGTATCCTTCCTCAGCGTCGCCGGCGGTGCGCGGCCGGCCGCCGAGCAGGCCCGCCTCCTACGGCTGGTGCGCCCGTCCTCTCCCTCTCTTCGTTATCTTGCTATTTGGGTTTGTGGCTTTGGTCCACTGGGACCTAGCCCACTGTGCATGTTCTCCGTCGCCATGACTTCGTGCCCATTGCTTCCTGAGCTGGTACTGTTCGCAAATCAGCACTGCCCTGCAAGGTGCCAAGGACCAAGGTGTCTGAAAGAACAGAAATGGTTATTGCCGTTGATTCACTGTGGTAACTTGCTTTGAATTTGCAATGCTGTTGAAAGTAAGTTGTCATTTGGTACAATTACGGAGCAAATGTGAGGGCTAATATCGACAAGCTTTTCTACGGGAGTGACTCTACCTTGTTGCCGCAGTGGATTTCATTTCTACGATGTGCTTGTTGGAGGAGAGAATTGATGAACATACTTTCGTGGCACCGTGGCAGTTCTGATCTGCGTCGTGGCACACTGATTCCTGCAAGTTACAATCAGGTGGTGGCCTACGCAGTTGCAGATCTAGGACTGGACATAATATACTTTACATGCCTTAGACTGGATTCACCTAGGATTACGGCACTGCAGCATGTTCGTCCGTCCTGCTTAGGCGCATCCATGCACGTGCTTCCTGAGCATGCCTTGCCTTGCCTTGCCTCTCTCTGGATTAGTAAATGGCTCAGCATGGCAGCATCGTGTGTTGCCATAGCTAAGTGATGGAGTAGGTCTGGTTTTCTATAACCCATTTTTTAGCACACCTTGTGCTGGGTCTCAAAGAAGAGACATAGAACTAATAACTCTGTTGATTGACAATAATGCGTTTCCTTTATCTTGAAAAAACAATCCATATTCTAATAGCCTATTCTGCATTTTCTTTTTATTTTCAATGAAGATGGAGAGCATGGCACGGGCCTATGAAGTCAAGTTTGTGTTGGATGTTGCTCGGTTAGGAGAGGAAGACCCACTTTGGCAAAATGTAAGCAACTGACTCGTGCTAATAATATGTTGGTTACCTATGTAACAGGTACTGAGAAGTTTTGAGCTGGTGCTGGTCCAACTAATTCAATGAAATGCTAAGTTATCCTTTTCTTTCTCTTTTTTTTTCAGGGTTCCCTTTACTTCAAAGCTCTGAATATCCCCTGGTATGCTAGTTGTTAACAAATGTAGCTTTGTGGCAGTATGGTTCATAATGTTTGTGTTCTTCTGTGTACATTATTACAACATGTAAAACTGCTTCCACTCAGGTACTCCACTACATCATCCCATGGGCAGATAATTGGTAATTTTATAAAGAAAGTGAAGATGCCATATGATCAGAATCTAGAAATTATTGGTATTGACACAGGGCCTTTGCAGGTATTATTTTTATCTGTAATCAATTTTGAGTTACTTATGCCAGGCAGCCATCTGACAAACACAATACATTGTCTATGTACTGAGTATGTTAGCAACAAAGCTAAGTGGTTGAGTGATTATTCTATCTTTGCTTAATAGCCTATAATTTTATGTCCCCAATATTTAGTCCCATGTATTGATTATTTCAGTGCCTTCTTACATACACATGTCATGGGTTGGATCCATAACGGGATAAACACCGCCGAGAGGATAACCGGGCGGCGTCGGCTGCTCAGGATGAGAAGTAGACTTTAGGTGAGAGAGACGAACATTTGGATGAGAGATTAGACATCTTTTTTTTTTCTTATCAATTGAGTACAAGAGGTCTCCTTATATAGGGAGAACTGACATGCATCTAAGGAAGTAATCCCTATTATAGAAACCAACCTAATCTTTATATCTATTTCCTAACTAAACCAATATCTTCCTATCTAATCTTACATCTCAAGCACTCAATCTAACCTTACCTTTAAAGACTCAATCTAACCTTATATTTTAAGGACTCAATCTAATCATACCTTTTAAAGCACAAAATCTCTAATTATTGATACAGTACCCATGGGTACTGTTCACGTGAACAGTACCGCGCGTCTGGGCCTGGTAGCCCTGACCCACAGCCCATGACACTACATCCCTCCTTTTGAGCAGCTCGTCCTCGAGCTGCAGGACGACCTCAAACCTGACTCGACGTCTAACACAAATAAGACTCAAGCCTTTTACATCTCGGCTTAATATATTATTGAAAACTAAAAACAAATCTAAGACTATTATGGGTCGCCAAACCCTCTTCTATTTGATGTGAATCTTCTTAGCACCATAGACATCAATC
Organism: Zizania latifolia; assembly: GCA_000418225.1. Taxonomy (NCBI): domain Eukaryota; kingdom Viridiplantae; phylum Streptophyta; class Magnoliopsida; order Poales; family Poaceae; genus Zizania; species Zizania latifolia. The sequence continues at coordinate 210,617 of KE372749.1, read as the reverse complement.
AGCATCGGAAGTCATGGTGAGTGGCTCTAATACCAAGTTGTCATGGGTTAGATCCATGACGGAGTAAACACCGCCAGGACATGAACAGTACCGCGCGGTACTGTTTACATGGCTGGGCCTGGGCCTGGCAGCCCTGGCCCACAGCTCATGATACACAGTCAGCTAATTCTTTCCTTTTTGACGGGCTTCTTTATTCACATTCGTTTTTTATTTGAGTTCATAACTTTGTAAGCATAAAGCTGGACACAATATGACTATACTTATAAATTTACTAATAGTTTGTTCATAATTTCATATGTTTTTTAGTATGGAGAATTTTTGGTTACTGTGAAAGATAAATGCTGACCTTTCTGTGTTCTTGTTGATTGTTGTTGTTTTGTTACAACTTACAAGGAACCTATTCATGATGGTAAAATAAGCACTTCTAGCAGGGAACAAATTACATGGTTGGAGCAATCAATAGTAGCGAGTAGCAGCGACTGGTAAGTGATTACTACTAGTTATGCAATTCTGTGTATTATTATTGAAGCAGTGGTTGTAGTCTATAACTAGATCCTACCTCTATTTTAGGCTGTGTAATTACTTTTCCTACATTTTCTGGAATAGAAATACATACTCTCAACATGCATATGTATTCATCATTCAGAATGAATTGTGTAGTAGTATATACAAAAGACTGCATTGTTTATATCATGGCATTAAGCTTTAGAAGATCAGCCCCAACATTAAGCTTTAGTCCTTTGCCTCATGCATATATTCTACTATAAATGGGTCGTGATTTGTAACCGTAATGACTAACAACAGTATACTTTAAGACAGGAAATTAGTTGTTGGATGCGATCCATTAGTTGTTTGTGATGAGACGCACACGCCAGAAACAACAAAGTTCTATGAGCCTCTTCAGAGTATTTTTGCAAAATATGCAGTGGTAACTCCCATTCTTTTCATTGAAGATCTTAAATTTTCACATTGATGACATCATGTCATTGATTCATATATGATGCAGAGTGCATATCTGAGCACGGGAGGTTTTTGTGGTTACTTCCGTCGAGACCATTCAATGCTGTATATTGGAAATCCCATCCCTGGTGATCATACAAATGTAGATGGCTTCCTCTTGCATAGAGTGAACCCTCTAGAGATGGTGAGTTTATGGCTCTATGCTGACACCTGTTCTTTTCCTTTTGTCTCTGTATCAATTTTCATCAGAATTTCTATCCAACTTCTTTGGTAAATTTGGCAGGAATCTCTATTAATAAATTTAGAAGGCAAGGTGGTTGAGAGATCTGTAGCTCATCGTCATGGGTTAGGAGCCTTGTAAATTGCTTCTTTTAAAATTTCTGGCCTATAATGTCAGGATTGCTGTGTTGCTTCAGCATTGCCAAATTAAATCTTGCCAAGATATCCCAAACCAAGCATAATCGTATTCCATGGAATCCAATCTGTATTGTTTTTTTATAATGGAAATTTTTATTGAACTTAGACAATTACATCGAGAAGATACAATTGTACTAAGAATACTTCTGGCCTCTGCATAGCTAAATTGTTTATTTTTTAAGGCATGTTCAGCCTTCTGTAAGCAACTTCAGTCATTTTCCCCTCGAGCAAATGATCCTTTTCAGAGTATTATATTGATAACAATTATTGCTTGGCACTACTGTGTCCTCTTTTGTAGATTACTGGTTATGTATCGCTTGATCAATCATCTGACATAGCATGATACACTGGGACACTGGGTGTTATAGGCTTACAGCAACTGAACTAATTATTAACTATTAATCTATCATTGGCCTACAAAACTGTACTCGAAGTGCATGTGAATATAATCTGAAACAATCCAAAGTACGCAGAAACCAGCTCAATCTGGCCTCTTTCTGATTCAGTGGACACTAAGATGTTGTATTGTACTGACAACGATATATAGCACAACAAACATTGGATCCTTCCCTACATAACAGTGGACGAGTTGATAGGTCAGCAGAGATTGTTAGCAATAATTCTTGTGTGTGCTGCTGCTTTTCCTGTAGCCGTTAGCCGTCGTTTCCTTTGGCGTGTTGTTTGTTTGGAGGTCGATTAAGTTTGAGCGCGTCATTGGAAGAGTAGTAGAAACTGCTCATGGTGTTCTCAAAGACAAGAAGTGATGCTACACAATTATTCCTCATCTGCTGTTGGACGACTCAACTGATACCACACAACTCTACATCTGTTGAAAGACTCAAGGATGAAGTTTTTGCAGTTATTAGGATGATGATCATCACATGCATCTAGTTATTATATGCAGCTCATAATCTTTGAGTATCAGGATGCAACAATAGTGTTTACCTTTTATAGCATCCCAACCATCATTTTGTTTTATGCTGTATCAAACTTGGATGCTTCAAGACTTTACTTTTGATTCATTTAGGAATGAGATTTTTCATAATTTCGTTTTAAGAGGCATGTGGGTGCAGCAAACAGTAGAAGCTTGCTTGCTTAGCACTCATTGCAAACATCTGGAAACAAAAGGTGAGGCAAATTTGATTAGAGGAGCTGACATTACAGCATTATATTTGCTTCTTATCTTGATCTAACCATACTCACTTCCATAACCAACCCTACAGAAGAAACAAAGCAAAGATTACAAGCCACTGTCCCTAGATCTTAGCTAGTTGGTGTCTCAAATATCTAGTATACACAACACCTAGATAAAGTAGCGAAGATGAGGCAGCACAGCTGACTCTCCAGATTGCGCAAAATCTTCGATGAGATATAAATGATGGATTCATATGCAGGCACCAAGTGGAAAAAGGTCACACCCCAAGTCATTGTCCATAAATGAGAGATCATCCTTCTCCTGCATTGGAATTAGAATAAAGGCTTCACTAAACAATCATTGTTTTCTGAAAAATATATACATAAAGTATGGTTCCATGAAGATTAGGAATGTTGGTACCTAGTACTAAGATATGGCACAATAACATTTGTATACAACAAAAATAAGACTGAGTGTACATGCTAGCTATTGCTAGGCATATCCTTTTTATATGATCCGGCCTACAAGTGTCTTAAGCTTAATATTAAGAGTGACCTTGCTATGTTATGATCTGAGGACACATGTTCTTTGTGCTTAAATACGGTGGAGTCAATTTTAAAAATTTCCCCTTAAAGGTTGTGTTTGGCTTGGCGAGCCAATGAAAAGAGATGAAATCCAAGTTTGGGTTTCAACTCTAGTCTATCATAACTTGCTTGAGATTGAAAGGCTGTGAAGAATAAGAAGACTCAGTTGCAGACTACAGAACAAATGTTAAACTACCAGCAATAATATTCCTAAAGAACTGATTCAACAAGAAGGCAGAATATATTAATGTAGATAAATTCTTAAATTATATGGAAAACGGGGGAAATTAGAGGTCCATACCACTTTGATTATGGAATTGAGAAGGCCATCGAAATTGCAGCTACTGGAATTAAACCCACCCTGCATCTTTGAATTACCCAAGTCATACATATTCTTTTGCTTCAGTTTATCTTGTGATGTTAATGTGTCAAACTTCATTTGTGGAAGCAATGACGTGCTTGCACTTGTCTGGTCAGCCAAATGGGCACTAACATTATGGTTAAAATTCTCGCTGTCCAATCTTTGGTTTTGAGTATCAAGGATTTGGGTATCACTCGGCAGTTGAGAGCTTGGAATAGAACTCCAAATAATGTTTGAGTTATGCATATGGTCTTGTTTCTGTTCATCAATTTTCTGCATAGAATTGCTTGCACCTCCAAACTGCAGATAATTTGAATGTCTCCCAGGATCAAGAGGGAGCATTATAGTACTGCCAGAAGAACTAGCTCCAGTTTTGGCATTTTTGGCTACTGTAAGATTGTCAGAAGGGCAGACAAGCATGCTTACTGAAAATTTCCCCTGTTGGCCAATGTCTTGCTGTGAAGCTGCCAAGCTAGTATCTAGTTGTGTTGCAACAGTGCCATCAAATGAGCTGTGCAATGGCAACCTGTCAGAAGAAAATCCACCATCTATTGGAAGAGCACCCTGCTGGGACATACTAGAATCTCCCAAATTGGTGGAAACCCCCAGAGTTCTTTCAAGAAGTCCTGAACTCACAGGCGGTATTCTTATTGATGGCTGCATGCCAACTTTTGTCTGTTTACACTCCAAAAGTTCTTGTGGTGGCAGTGAACTGCTTGCAACTCTTTGGAGTGCACTGGACAAAGTGTTAGTGAGAGCACTCCCAGAAAAGACGTCAGACAAACCATTGCTTTCTTGATGAATCCAATTCTGTTGAGGTTGAGGTTGCCCAAGCGTCGTGGTCAAGCCTTGCGTTAGATTTGTCTGTGGGTTTTCTTCTAAGCAATGACTAATTGTGCCATTGCCTGTAGCAGTTTGAATTGCATTGGAAGGAGCAAGCTCCTGAAGCCCAAAAGCTGCTGAGCTAGTTCTACTTAGCAAACCAAGTGGTTTGAAAGACGAAACAGCAGCAGAAGGGGCAAAAGGTTGATAACTATGAAGTCCTTCAAATGCTCCCATATGCAAAAAGGAGGGATCTCTACCTCCAAAAGCAGCAACAATGCTAGCTTGCTGTGATGCTACAGCACTTAGTCTCTTGAGGTAAAGCCTGTATTTCTGCATGTCACATGAAATCAACAGATTAAACATGGATTCAGGCATTTAATCAGCAAGTCATCTTTTTTTGGAAAATTAAAACACTACTCCCTCTGTCCAGGTATATAGGACGTACTCCTACTTTATACATAGACCAAGATAGCAGTACAAAAGACTAAACTATCCTCAATAATTACTCCGTGCACAATTTAATAGCATAAGAGTATTACTACTCCTACTTATCACAATTTAATACTTGCATACACGGCACCGTTGTCTAGAGAGCTTATTCTGAAGGAGTGATGGCCTAACATTGGTCTATGTATGCTGTTTGTGTTCGTGTGTGTTCAGGTGTATGGACACAGCAAGAATCGGCTGGGAGTGAACATCTGTGCTAGCTCCTCTGTTGATGAATGAAGCTTTGGTTCAATGATATGCATCCGGATTGTGCATCTGAGGGAATCACTCCTATTCTGAAGCTTGTACATTTGTGTACAGTTGAGTAATGGCGTGATCAAATGTGAGATTCAGACAACCATGTGCAGGAGACTTGATGCTGTGCACTTGCACCATATAATGGATAAGAGATTTTTGACACTTGAGCAGGCCTGAAGCATGGACAGGCTCATAAACTGATAAAATGTATCAACAACTGAAGGTACATAAGAATGGGTCTAGGATAATGGTTGAGCAAATTCAAGAACTCATGAATAAAAGAAAAGGCACTCAGATAATTTGTGATGGAATTAAATGCCATACCTGTAGATGACTTGCAACATTTTCCCTGGTGAGTTTCTCCACATTCATAAGCTCAAGTATTCTTTTTGGTACAGCTTCTGCATCAACAGTAAGGTGAAGGACACAATAAATGAGTTGCTGCAATCTGTAAGGACATTTACAAAAAGCAAAAAAAGGAGGTGGGGGTTCTTACTGTCAATTCCAAGCTGGTTGACAGCAGCAACAAATTTACGATGAAGTTCAACTGACCATACAACTCTTGGCTTCTTTGCAGCTGAGGGCTCATCATTTTCTTGAAAGTCATTATCATCTCCTTCTTCGACCTCTTCGCTGTGCAGTTCTTTCCTTTTCTTGCTGATCCTGCCATTTTGGTCAGAAGACCCGCAGGTGAGCTGGTTAGGCCCATGCTCTGTATCCGCGCTTGATGGCTTGTTGCATTCTTTGGAGAATTCAAGATTGCTGCGTTCGCGGTTACTGAACTTCCTCCTAACAACATGCTGCCATATATTCCTAAGCTCTTCGATGCGAACAGGTTTTAGAAGATAGTCACAGGCACCATGAGCTATTCCCTTCATCACAGTTTTTGTCTCTCCATTCACTGATAACACTGCAGGTATTATGCTCGGTTAGCATCTCCATTTTTTTTCTGGAATTCAGCTCAGGCATAAGGCATAACTAGCTCTTTCTATCTAGACACTGTTTTATAGTAGGGAACATCTGAACTTACTAATGACAGGGAGATCCATCTCAAGCCCCACGAGCTCAAGGAGCTTGAAGCCATCCATGTCGGGCATGTGGACATCACTGATAACAAGATCAAACATGTCCCTGTTCTCCCTGAGTAGCTTCAACGCAGTGATTGCCTGATTGGTTGCTGTTACTGTTAGAGCGCACAAGATGTTCTTATCAGTGCACAATTGCTGAAGCAACACAGACTGAAATTTCCCTACAAGACCACTAACACATACAGAAGTTCTAAAATGTAGCAGGTGCTAACAAATTCAGAATAACACATGGCATCAGTGTCACTGTTTCAGACTGCAACATGCATTGAGAAATTTTAGTATTTTACCCTACATGTGGCAACTCTGTGGTTCCACAACCACAAGTATTCAAGTGATAATAACTAGTGCACTAAAGTACAACAATCAACAATGCAAGCAGCAACTAAAATAGCACTGTCCTTATTATGCAGAACCGAACAAACACCAGCAATTTCAACATCAAAGAATACATAGCTGATAAGTGAAAGACTGAAAGTACAGTTAGCTGCAGTTGACAGGTACATAGCTCAAGGATTTGCAAGTAGTACTTACCATGATATTGGCAGCGCCGGAGGAGGGTCTCAAGAACCTTGAGGCACACCGGGTCATCGTCGACGGCGAGGACCCGCATGCCGACAGGGAACTGATCCCTCTCCCTCCCCATCAATCCCTTCCTCTCCTCCATTCTCAAAGCACCCGAAAGCATCCCAATTTGACCCAATTCAAGGCAAGAGCGCAAGAAAAGGTCCCAAGAACAAGCCTGGTGAACTAGCAACTAAAACCTATCAATCGGTTCGATTTCAAGCAAGAAACCGAACCCTAAGACGAGATAAGGATTCTTGATTGAGCCAGTTCCCAGCAAGAAACAGAGCCTGGTTGCTCAGAGCCAATCCTGAGAAGCTGGAAGCCAAGAGCAAAAATTGCAACTTTCCTCAAGCCCTCCAAGCAAACACCCCCTAATAAGCTGAAACGAAAGTACACGAGAAAAATCCAAAGCCTGATAAAAGGATAGCAAACACCTACTGCCAAAACAACACCTGAAAAAAAAAAGGAAAAAAGGCAGCAAGAAAAAACTGCAGGAGGATTTGGACCGGTGGAGATGAGATGGGAGAGAGAGAGCCTTCAAGAACAAGCCCACAGCCACTCCTCCATCATTATTGAAGGCAAGAGGTTGGAAAGCAAAAGGGGGGAGAGACCCAAAAGAGAGCAAGGAAACAAAAGGCAGAGACAGCGACCTTCCAGGTGACCAAGCAAGCAAAGCCACTCTACTAACCACAGCTCAGCTCAGCTCAGCCACACAAGTAGCACAAGAAGAACAGCAAATGCCCAACCACAGCAACTGCAGGCACAAGCTGCTGAAATTGTTGTTGGTTTTTGGGGAGACGGACACAACTACACAAGGAGGAGCAAGTAGCTGGAACAGCAAGAATCAAGTTGGGCTTGGAAAGGAATTTCTGCTTGGTGGCTGATTTATAAGGGTCAGAGTGAGCATGGGGACGAGTGGATGGATGGATGGATGGATGGACTGGTGACAAGGCTGCATATGATACAAGGAGGACGAGGAGGGGGGTTAGTGTGGGCGCCACTGTCCACAAACTTCCAATCAATGGCAGTAGAGATCTTGTTTGCATTTGCCATTTTGCCTTGTGTGGAAAAGCAAATGCTTGTGCAAGAGATTAATTAGGAGAATATTAGTACATTATGCTGTCTATTGGTGAATTTTTTTGCTCTTGATGACTTCTTTTCAGGCCATTTCAGGCTAGCTGAACATTCTTGGCCGCTCCCCATTTTGTCTGGTGACACTGCAGAATTTAATCATTCTTAGCTGAAGGTCACTCACTAATCATGGCCTCAACTCTGCATTTGGATTTTTGTCACTCTTCAGTTCCAACTTGGGAGTAGAAAATGTTTGATCAAAATTCAGTGTCATTTTCGGTCTGCATATGACGTCCTTGAGCAGTGACTTGTATGCTGCATTCTGATATATATTCAGTTTCAGAACTTAAAAACAAACTGAAACAATGCCCATGTGAAAGCCTGATGAACAATAAGAGATCAGTAAAGCTGCTGATAATTTTTCACACTAGCAAATATTACAGTAGCTAGGATTATTATGAATGGCTTTCACTGCATGCAGATGCAGATGGGATGAATGATGTGGGTGTACCACTCCGTAGGATCTGAAGAGTAAAACCGGAATCTCTTGGCAGCAGTAACCACAAGGGACACCATAGCCCCAAGCTCGCTTTGTACGTACAAAATCCAAGAAGTTATAGATCGATCCTACCTTGCTCAGTTTGTTAATGCCACACGGTCTATTGCTCGATCTTTCTTTCAAGTGCATGCACAGTTAAGTTTTAATTTTTTTGTGTAAATTTTATAACGTTAGCTACCGATCCAGCTTGAGTTCGTATACATATATTAACTCCGAATCTTTATATAAAAGCTGTTTTAGAATTTTTAGATATTTTTTGTCAAATAAATATATCACTCTCACAAATAAATACTTTATTTTTTTTTCAAAATAGAATAAATAAGGGGCAAAAAGCCATTTGAATTAATGTCTATTTTTTGTGCACAAATCTAAAATGAGTTATACGAGGAATCAGACTGAGTATGTATCTAATCCTTTGTGATGTTCAATTTCTGAACAATAATAATACTAGGAAATGAGGTGGTCAATATATGCATCGCAGTCCTTGTAGATTTGAACAACTAGTTATTTGGAATTCCGCAGTTTAAACTTGAAAGCATCAAGGCTAGAATTTTTGGTACAATTTATTTCAAACCAAGAGGTTAAACTTGAAAGCATCAGTTTAAAAATAATAAATCAATACTCATGTCAGCGTTCAATATTTCGGTTGGAAATTTCCGAATTTTAGGGAATTTTGGTCCCCTCGGTAGGATGTACCTCCGGCCGAAAATTTCGGACTTATTTAAATTTAGCAAAATTTTGTTAAAATTTTTAAATATTAGCTAACAATTTCGTTCGAAATTTCGAAATTTTCTGAATTTTTATAAATTTCGGTCCCCCAAATAAATCTTCAAGCCGAAATACAGAGCCCTGCTCCGTGTATGTACAGAAGCATAAAAATCACAGTAACTAGTCAACCGCTTTTACTGCACATTAATAAACAAACTTTACTAAACACATCGATATTTTTTGCAATACAAAATCATGGTGATACATATACAGACAGATCGAGTGAATGCCGAAATTAAACTTTGCGAAGCTGAAGCAGGGAGCGAGATCACCATATATCCAATGAATTAAACCTCACATTGATAGCTTCACATTGAGTACGACTGCAATCAATGCTCGCACGCGTGAGCTGAACATGGAGATCACCAGAGCCCGGTCGAGCTCGATCGATCTATCGATCGTTTAATTCGTCCATGCGAGCTAGCCACTAGCACAGCATATATATATGCATACGGTGGCCGGACTTGCGCGCGACGGTGGCCGGCCGGCAATGGCCCGCCGGGGGAAGGTAGGCGTACGTACGGCCGGCCCGGCTGCCGGCGTGATGGGCAGTCATTTACAGCACGCGGATCCGAGGGATTTGGTGATCGCCGGAGTTAATGAGATGCGTCGTCGGTATCGACGCCGATCGTGTGCACGAACGAACGGGAGAGGGAGCTCAGCTACGTAGGTACGGAGTAGTATATATACAGTTGAAGCAAGGTAGGTATGGTACTATACACAGTACTAGTACGTAGCTAACTGCTCCCCAATATACGGGCACTCTACTATTGCATGCATATATTATCAAGTGCAGAATGCCCCTACTCTAATACAAACTCTACAAGCTGTTACTCTTATCGTTTACAAAGACTTTAATTTAAGATAAAATTGATATATTAGGGGTACACTATACGAAACCATGATTTCCTTGTTGGCAGAAAACTGTCAGAAAAATTCAGTAAACCGAAAAGAAAATGGGTAAAACAATTTCCCTGACGGTGTGCCAACAGGAAATACCCGCTAGGGATAGAGAGACAGGAAAATTAAATTTGTCTGATGGCTAACCTATTTTCCTGTCGGTGTAATGATTTTTTGACGGTTTGTGACCGATAGGAAGAATTCGGCGGTGTCAGGTTTTGATTTTCTATCCCTGTCGGTAAAAAACAAACCGAGAGTCAATTTTTGTTTTCCTATCAGTGATTAAAAAACCAACATGAAATTTGTGCCGCCGTCAGAAAAATCATGGTTTCCAGTAGTGGTAAAAATAAAAGATTAAATTGTCATGTAAGAAAGTAGTGGTGTAAAGTGACAAGTAAAGAGTAGATAAAAATATAGAATTATAAATCTTTTTGCAAGCTAGATTTGAGAAATGAGTGTATGTATGGAGGAAAAATAAAGGTTGATTTAATAAAGGTAAAGGCTAGAAGTAAATTATTTTCCAATGGAATGAGTAAGTGCTAGATAGGGAGACAATATAATTGGTGGCAATAAGTAAGGTATAATTGAGTAAAATTCCCAGTGGCGTATAGTTGGAATTGAACTTGATGGCTCAAACCAATCAATCGTACTAATGAAACAATAATTAACTATATACCTTTTCTTGATTAAATGAACAAGGTGCATGCATATGCATGCACACATGACTATAATTAAATATGTCCTCTTAGCAATTGTTCAACCAGACGGAGGCCAATAGCAAATTTGCGAGCCACACTTAATTCACACAAA
>KE372749.1:180777-193068 GCA_000418225.1 Zizania latifolia | reverse complement strand
TGAATAAGTCAAATGATTTATAATATGTAAAGTATATATTTTTCTTGCGACAAATATATGTGTGTCTGCCGTCTGCGAATATTAATGGTCTGAGTTTTAAACTTTTGACTGCCAAAACTGCAAAATGACTTATATTTTGGGTCCCAGAGGGTAGTAGTATTACTTTGTGGTGTTTATATCTTTTTTTGAATGTATGTTGTGTTTATACCTTGTGCATCAATGCTGGATGATTTGGCTATCTAGCTAGCTGGGTACCAGTCTGCCTTTTCTCTAGGTACATGTCTTTCAAATTCCCTGTCAAGTTCTCTTTCAAATGGAAACAGTTGCCTCACTGTTTGCTCCTTGTCTGAATCGAATCCATGGATTTCACTATGAGTGTTTCGGTATCCAAGTCTAAAAAATAAATTAGTGTTTAGTATCTTATTTTCGTTATAGAATCATATACTTCTTTCGTCCCATAATATATCAATGTAGTATTGAATTTGATATTTCATAGTACAACGTATCTGGATAGTGGTATTATCCAGATACTCTTATAAAATGTTAAATCCAGTACTAGTTTACTGTATTATAGGACGGAAGGAATAGATAGTACAGTACATCAGTTTACAGAGACTCAGAATAAAACTGTTCCGAAAGTTGTAGATTTGGGCTGTAGACTCTTTAGTCCCTGTCCCCTCCCTGGGTGAAGATGCTGTGCTCAGATTTGATCTTGATGCTTCATGTAGTACTGGCTCAGTGCACATCTTAAATGACCTAGATCATAGGCTCCAAACTCATCAGTCTTTTATTCAAGCTGTGAGTAGTTCTAGCATTGCTTGGAATCTAAACTGCGGTGTGACCAGTGGCACTCTGGGATCTCAATATTTGTAGGCCATTGTTATGCTGGGGTAGAAACTGTTTCAAGGCTGTACTGAGCAGTGGTGATTATGATGAGGGTTGAGGCTTCTATGCTGTTTCTGCACACATGGTATAGGCCAGTGTAGTTTCTGTAACAGCCGTTTCATCCGGACGAATCAGCAAGCCCTTCTCAGAAGCCAGATTGTGCATGAAAGTGCAAATCTCACTTATGCATGATAGTGCGAATAGAGTGTACCATTTGAATAGAGTGTCCGATTTGACTACCAACCATTTGATGGATCCAATCGACACTCTATTTGCACTATCATGCATAATGGAGATTTGCACTTTCATCGAATTAGTGCAAATCTCCCTTTTTATCAAATACTTTCTTTGTTTTATATTACAAGTTATTTGATTTTTTAGTCAAACTTCTTTAGCTTTAATTAATTTTATAAAAAGTATACTAATAACTATAGCATCAAATTATTTTCATTAAATAACATAAAATATTATTTGATATTATAGACGTTAATATATTTTTATTTAAGCTTTGTGAAAATTAGATAAGTTTGACTTGAAATGTCAAATGGCATATAATATGAAAGAGACTAAGAGTAAATGATACACCTCTCACTCAAAGTAGAATAAACAAGGGGATAACAAAGTCATTTAAATTGATTCTTATGTATAAGTCCAAAAGAGTTAAATCAGGAATCAGAAAAAATATATACCAACTAACAGTCAGGTTAACCAAGAAACCCATCAGCAAATGTTGAAGCACAACAAATATACAAAGATTCCTTCGTATAGACAGATCCTTGCCCTATCTTCGAAAAATTCATGGCATTTGAAAAAAAAATTCAGAAACTGACAGTATATATTTTCTTATTAAATTTCTGTCACATAAAAAATACCACTGTTTCCATTATAATTTCGGATTGCCATACACGTGATGATATGTGATTGGTGAGGCTAACCACCCATCCCAATTCAATCAATATTTTAGTTAGCCCTTCCAAAAGTAACTGAAAAGATTGATTGTACAATTGCACATATCAAAATTGCTTGTTTTCCTGTAAATGGACTCTAATGACAAATCGCATATAACTTCCACCAAAAGACGAATATCTGACATTTCAAAATGGGAAGGTCCCTGTTAACCGGATATGCTCAAGGGTGCGCTTTAGACCATATTGAAGAACAGCTCGGTTGCCAGCTCTAAAACCATCTCCATAGGCCATAGAGGTATCTGATTCAATCTGGTGCTTGAAAAAATCCCCAAGCTTTCGCTCAAACTGAGATCGTCCACCCTTTTTCGAGGATGTGGGCGCAGATGAGGAGGACGTTGAAGCACCATTACTGCCTGATCCTGCCATGATCTCTGACTCAATCCACATGTGAGCAAGAACTTGGCATATGCCCTCTTCTACATCTGGACTAAGTGTGCGATATCCTGAAAGTGGATATCTGATATCCATTAGCATGAAATGCGCATATACCATTTTTCAAGTAGATCGAGAGAGTAATGATAGTGGCAAGCTAATGCAAATTCTTCTTCATATACAAACTAGGACTGAAGGCATACTTTGGAGAGCGTGGATTATCACTCTCTTGTCTATTAGGAATGGTCAAAATGAATCATTAGAGTGCACCATATTCATAGATTCGATTAGTTTGCACATCCACAGAAATAAGTAAAAGTTGATGCTGTCATTATCTCGAAGGTATTATTCAGCACTTCCTTAGATAACAAATTAGCTAATATCATTAATATTAGTGTTGATTTCATATTAAATGGTAGACACTAGACAGGGTGTAAAGTGACGTGTATATTTCCTAGCTTGTATTTTGTACTTGGTATTATAAGATTAATAGTAGTGTTGATTGTTTTCATTGCCAATATACTGGTGATTAATGACACCTAACTGGGGATTGGCAACAATTTGCATTATACCTCCCCAAGTTCACCAACAATGGCTCACAGAGTTGTACAATCTTTGAAAGCAAGATGACCAAGTTTTTACCTAGAATACCCAAGAGATTAGTTTTAGTTGCTATATTCTTGGTTCAGGTACTCATTCACATATTACATGGCAATCTCAGCCAGAATGTGAAATCCTAGCCCTGGAAGGTGACCACTTACCAGAATTGCTATGATCATTCTGAGCAAGCAGCAAATTACAGTTTCCTGTAGGAATCTTGAACCATGATCTAAAAGTCTTTACCAAAAATTTGTGTACTCCTAACAAGAGGGACAATTCCAGCAATGTATGAGCAGTTTCATTCATTTGTAACAGCTCAATTGCTTTTACTAACCCATTTGAGAGTGAACAAACATGTGCTATTTAAATGAAAATAACATGTCTTTTTCTCCTCTCTGACTTTTCGTGTCTTTTTATTATGATGCTTGTCCAAGAATGAACGAGAATTAAATACTACCTTTAAGTCGCAACCACGCGTGCATCATTTCATGGGCTAAAATTGAACCTGTCAACAATCTGCAGGAACAAGAACACACTAATGTCAGAATGGCTATACCAACATACTGTGTTCATGAAAGTCCCAATATAGAAGGACCAAATGATGATAAAATGATTTATTTGCATATTGTACAGGACAAGCTACAGTGATAAGGCACAAGAGTAAAATAATATATTCATTCATTTCGACAACACGAAAGGAATGATATTCTGAAGCAATTAAACAAATATTTTTTTCAAATATTCCATTTTTTGTTGAGATTTTTTAGAGTACCAACTATGACATTATGAAACAGAAAATCAGTGCTTCACCTTGGGAGACCATAAAGAATGAGAATTGCAGTCACTTCACATCGCCGAGTCAACCTATATGGCTCTGTTATCATTTCCATAACTTTGTTTCCAGCCATTCTTGGTCTCCTTAATATCTAAAAATATCAAAATAGTGCTGCTAACTCAGACCAGGAAGACCACCAGAAAAGAAGTAGAAATAAAATTATGAAAAGATCCATTCATATAATGCTTGGAATAGTTCTTACCGTGCTGACAGTCTGCTCTTCTGATAAGCACAAACCTCTTGTTTCTGGAAGATGGTGGTGACCCTGGTTTCCACAGGAAACGAGTTATTTACTACTAAGTATAGTGAAAAAACAGGAGAATCATGGATTTTCCAGCTTTAATCAACATACAGTCTTCTCTCCTTCCATGGCTTCATTTAAAGCCTGTCTTTCTACAAGAAGCAAGGGGACTTGCTGTTCCACTTTCATATTCAGGCCTTCATAGAATTCCTGTATTTCAAGATAAAGAGGCTGGCACTCGCTCGTATCCATCACTGCAGAATCAAGGCACTCCAGGCAGAGTTTACGACCATCGTCCAGTAATACATATCTTGATTCCCTTGGCTGATAAGTAAACAAACCATTTTAATGAACTTGTCCAAATTTTGCAGACAGCAACTTACCTGGACAAGTATTGTTGAAGACCAAAAATTTAAATCCAAAATATGGTAGTTGAGCATACCTCCATTCTTTCACAACTACAGCATCTTGGAGTACCATCCACCTCATGTGATGGGCAGTACTTTTGTAACCAGAAAGGATGTGCTCTATATTCAATAAGGCCATTCATATTTGTAGGAATCTGAACAAGAAGAAACTGTAAGATGGTGCATATTTTTTGTAGGAAGTTTTGATAGCACAGTTTGCATATGAAATACAGAAAAGGAGCCGTCTTTTGTAAAGAGATAGGAATAGAGTAATGAAGTGATTCTTACAAATTGCTTGCAAACATCGCATTTTGGGTGAAAGCGCTCCTTGTAGCAAGTTTTATGGTATGGATAGTTTCCCGACATGGAGAACTGCATGGTCATATATTGGTTGACTATAATCAATGTAACATTACACTTGCACACACAGATAAGTGCTTAACAGGTAAGCAAAAGAGTTACCTCATAATCATATATTGGTTGACTACAAGAATGACAACGAAAACATTCGGGATGCCAAACAGCTCCCATGCAACTAAGAAAACGCCCATGGCCAATCTCACTGTGACATCCAGCACACGTCCTGAGGAAACAAGCATACACCACATTAAAATATCCAATTCTCGCTTACCAATAACATCCCCAAGTATTACAGCATCTTCCTCTTACATTTTAGCTTTTTGTAACAAAATATGCATTAAACTTTTTTCTTTATGACACACTGACAAATTCACACATCCAGGGTGCTACTGGTAAAAGATAAAATCACACTTTGCAGTATTTGCAAAACTACAAAACATGCATGCAATGGTGCATCCAATAACAAATAACCCATAGAACACAGCCACTTATAAGTTTAACCAACTATCCCCTGTTCCCTTCCCTCCCTCCCTGTTATTGTGGGCTAAATACCACGGTTTGAAGTAGTTATGAAAGAGTAAAAGAAACATTTAGAAACTGAATTTAGAAATAATAAGTCCACAACTTTCCAAATCACACAAAAGCTAATCTGTTGTATACCTTAAGCTGTATAGAATTGTATCAAACAAATCATGGGAGATTACCTTTTGACTTCTTTAGTTGATATGCAAATTCAAACTGAAAAGCTGATATATGTAGGTTTTCAGCCAAGACACATTCACCCACTAAAATATATGTATGAACAAAATAGTTACCTCATAAGTAAAATGTGATATCCAGGGAATGAATTGTCAAAGTTAACATGCCATGAGTAATAAAAGAACAAAAAAAATGTGGTGTATTTAAAACACTAGCATGCAGTTTGTATGGTTCAGAGACTTTATTTATCATTATTTATTCATGGTAATTCGTCATATCAGCAGTGATGTGGCACTTCAACATCAACCAACCCAAAACAGAAAGCCCACATGAGTAAGAGAAATGGAAATGAACCTGAATCCAGAAGAAAACATAAATTGCAATGGTTGATATGCATTGCCGCCATTGACACTGCCATTTTCACGTGCACGAGGGGGCGATTCAACATTCAAACTTTCCTGAATAGCTCTTGCAAGTTGCTCATCCTCCTCCAAATGTATATCCTTTTCTAGATGGGTGAAAATAAATAAAACATAACATATTGCACATTAAATGCACGGATTCATCAGAAATATTTTGATTGTAATGGCATTGTAGGCTCAGGATACGGTGCGTAGACTAGATTGATTGGAAGCTTCAAACAGCATTTTATATAATATTCTCACTTCAAGGATGCGCTTTATTAATTGGACATACTGTACCATTGGCAATGAAGTAGATCCAATTTTTTTTGATAGTTATGGAAATAAGCAGAAGGGTCTTTCTTAAAACATTATGCAACTTGACAGATGTCACGGAATAAAAATGACAGAGGAACAGCTGCTGGAAATAAAACAGCAGACGAATGTAGGCTTTTAAGACAGTAAGCAGTTAAGTTAAGTAGCAGTAATAGTTACCATACTAACCTATTGCCTTTGCCTTTCTTTGTTCTTCCTCTAATAGAGAGAGTGATATAGCATGGGCAATATCGTCATTGTCAAATTCTGACAGGACATCCTAAATTCAATGTGAAAAATAGATCAGCTACATAGTCAAAACAAGTGAACTTCCTTTAAAAATCTAAAAAAACAGATGCTACTATAGTACATAAGCTCATTACATTCGGAAGCAATTAGTGTCGTCCTGAACCTAGGAGCATAGACGTAAAGATACATGGAAGTTTAGTGGTATATATATTTTTAATTCACATGGAAAAATGACCAAATCACCAGAAACACAACCAACAAATCACTTAAGAACATTCCGGATAGGAAAAATTATGCTTCTAGTACCTACTGCGCAAGATGGCAATGGTGAATATTCAATGTAGAGATATAAACAAAGGCATATAGGTACCCTATCTTGGAAAGTGGCGATGTAGTTTTTCAATAGGGGAAATTGCATTTGTGCACCTCCACGTTCAGATATTCATAGATTACAGATATGCAACTGGAGAACTGGTAATAACATTATGCTGTTTATGCATAGGAAGCAGTAAAACATACAGTATTGTTATTCTAACCTTAGATAAGAAAACATTTTATTCAAATTGCCACATCAAATGTGTTATCAATGCCTTTTTTTCTTGTTGTGTACAAGAGCGTCAAGATGTAGCTACATTTCACACTGTAAGTGCATCCACCGTGGGTCACATTGCCTCAATCTTACACTTCATATACATCGTCTATGACCAACTTATTGTGATTAGCAGCAAACAATAGCAAGTCGAATTGAACAGATGTGAAGTCTAGTGGGTACACCATATAAATATGGGAACCACATTTCCCATCAAAGGCATCAATGCTGCACCCTGGCATTGACATGCTGCTGCACTGCCAATGCCTAGGCCTCCATTGCTGCTGATCAACTCATGATTTGCCTCATTGTCACAAATGGGTGTATGCAACCGTTTGCTGCTTTATGTGTGCACATCTGTAACATCACAACTTTTTGTGGATGTAGTCACCACTTTCAAGATGAGAAACCAAAACTTCATATAAGCCCAAAGGGGGTCTAATGGCTTATCAACAACTGTTAATTATAAAAAAAAATTATAACATGGTTGCAAAGTTGGAACATGACGTTAGTTTTTTTACAACATCCACTGGTATTTATTTTATGCGCACAATCTCAATACATTATTATATTTTTTATATTATAGTGGTCAAATATGGAAATTTTGATTGTAAACATGCCGCAACGGTGTATATTTATAAAACAAAGGGAGTAAAAATTATCCTTTCATTTCAGGGAATTGAGATTTGATATTTTATACAAGAGTGCAACCAAGCTTTTGAAGCACATTCCAAATGCAACTCCTTTAGCTATCCTAGTTAAATAAGACCCTTTCCGACAAAAACAAAGATAATTGAGAAACATAAATGAACCCTTACTTCTGAGAGGGAAATGTACAACACAGAAGAACTTACAGTCACAACCGCGGGACTAGAGGGTCCATTCCATGCTGTCTCCTCTGCTGGTTTGTTGTGATATTGCCCTTCCGAGATTTTATGGGTGGAACCTCTAAAAAATTTGGTCAACCAACCCATATTGTTCCCAATGGCAATGGAAGGAACACTGTTATCTGCAGTCGATCCAAGATTTCAAGTTGTTAGGACACAGAAGATAACACACGAAAAATCAAAGACAAAATCAACACCAGAGAATCATAACAAGTTGCCAAAGTTAGCACTCATTAGCAAATCGATTATCTGGTAGGTTGACCAGCTGTTTGGATGCCCTTCTACCTCACCGGAATGCTTAACAGGATGGATCGGAGATGAAGCAGCGAGTCTTACAGACCCAGTCCAATCGCGAAGGAAACCCATGACGCCACGGAGCTTGTCTACCGCTAGCCGCGTTGCGTTAGAACGTAAGAGACTAAAAAATGCAGGTACTCCGGCAGTTGCCGGGGATTGCGAGCGGCGGCGGCAAGATCGAAAGAAGGCGCTTCGCCGCCGCCGCCGCCGCCGCGTCTCTATCGGGGCAAAATGCGAACGCCCACCACCCGGAGCTAAAATTGCGGTGAGAAAACAAGGGAGCTCCGATCACCTGATCACGGTGTTGCCGCCGGCCAGGCCCGCAACGCGCCCACGGCCACCGCGGGCGGAGGTGGAGGGATCGCCGGCCAGCCGCCCGGTCCTCCCCCGCTCTGCTCCTACCACCCAGCAACAAGCCGCCGAGAGGGAAAGAAAGCTACGACGGCGAGACGGGGGACGCGCTCGCCGCCGCAGCAACGGCTCGATCGATCCTCCTCCTCCACCCCACCGCGTCGCACGCCGTACGTACGAACGCGCGGCTCGGCGCTGGGCGTTGGGGTTGGATTGGATTGGATTGGGGTGGGTTGGGATTTGGGAATCTCCCCCCTGCTCCTTGCTGCTTTGCTTTTTGTGGCACGGCAAGGGAGGGGGAGGAGGAGGAGGAGGAGCAGCGTGGGGAGGAGGAGGACGGCCGGCAGGTGGCCGCCTCCCGTAACACCGGGGGTTAATTCGTGTGAACACCACGCCACCGTTTTTACCTGTAATTTGGAGGGATTTTTCCAAAAGAAAAGAAAATTTGGAGGGCTTTCAATGAGATTTCTCGTCTAAATATTAAAGGAGGGATTTTTCCAAAAGAAAAGGAAATTTGGAGGGTTTTCAATGGGATGTCTCGTCTAAAGATTAAAGATTTCAGTCCTTTCGTTGTGTGCTATATAACCATGACTCTTTTTTGGTAATTCTAAGAATACGTTTAATGTGTCTTAAGAAGAGAGGTTAAAATAATATGTTCTGTCTAGATTCATTGTACTGTGAAATACCACATCCGGTACTAGATTGTGATATTATGGGACGGAGCAAGTAGCTTAAGCAGAGAATGAGAAGCGAAGGAAAAAATATTAAAAGTCAGAGAATTTCGAAGTGTGGAAGGTATGATTTTAAAAAGATGAAAGAATTAAAATAGAGTTAAATTTGCGTGCCTTTTTCTCCAACTGGTTATTTGGTTTGCCTTTTTTAGGATTCCTGCGTGGTCGTCGACCAGCTACAGGTGTGTAGCGGTTTAGACCGGTTAAAACCAGTTCATATTATTATCTGTCTAGTTTTATTAATTATAGTCGAACTAATGATTATCATTAGCTATAGTCCAAAAATTATGGTTATCAAACTCATAACCGGGTTCTATCAACCAATTCGGCAATTCCTGTTGACCGGCAAAGAGATGAAGTGTAGCAGATGAGGCCGCTGGTTTGGAGTTTGGACCAGGCATGTGTGTTGTTTGATTTGTCACCCGTTGAGACTGAATTTTCCGCGTGCAATCTTCCAACAACCAACTTCTTGAGTGCAGAGACAACTTTCTGACGGAAAACCCCACTTTGGCCGTTTATTGGAACGGAAGGCATTCTCATTAGAATCAGTGAAACACGTGTAAAAGGGCAGCACACTAACTGCACATTTACCTCACGTCACTGACAGTAAAGCTTGTACTCATCCAAATGACAACTTCAGCGTCATACCATTACATTTGCATTTATGTACAGAGTTTCGGCGCTGGTTTGGAAGTCATATGCGTGTTGGGACACGGAAAGGTTATGCAAGCCGGTAATTTTAAATTTTTAACCCCGTTGATCTAGGAATTCATGCGTGTGAGGAATCATGGATCGTTACCTTCTAACACGAGACGCGCTAGAGCAGCGGAAGAAGATTTGGGAAAGCGCGTCCTCGCTTGTTCTCTCCTTGCCTCGCTCGCTCGCTGACGACTTAGTCGATGAAGCCCAGCGATCTTCACACGAAGAAGACGACGAGTACTGCTGTTTGAGCAGCACCTTTACGAAGTCCACACGTACAAGGACGGAAACACTTCACGCCGACGTGGTAGCATCACCCGTGAAATTTTTTAGGATTTGATCACAACCTTTTGTGATCACTTGGGAGAGAGGAGAGGTGGCGACTAGGGCTATGGTAAAACAATAGTAGCAGCCACTTGCGTGTCACCCTCTCCTCTTTTATATAGTGTCTAGCATAGACCTTTTAATCCGAATTAAAAGCTCAATAGATCTAATCTGTGCACCCCGAAACTTCTGGCTATAGCCGAAACTTTCGGTCATCGGAACTTCCAGATCCTATCCGAAACTTCCGAAATTACCCTTCTGTATCGAATTAATTCGGGACCGGAACTTCCGATTACAACCGGAACTTCCGAAACAGACCTTCTGTATTGAATTAATTCGGGACCCGAAACTTCCGGTTACAGCCGGAACTTCCGAAATAGACCTTCTGTATCGAATTAATTCCGACCCGGAACTTCCGGTACAACCGAAACTTCTAGTTCGTCCAGAACCCGGAACTTCCAGCTACAGCCGAAACTTCCGGTTCGTCCAGAAGACCGAACCCTGGGGCTGGCCTGGAACTTCCGATCCCATCGGATATTCCGGATGCTCCAGAACCCGGAACTTTCGGCTACAGCCGGAACTTCCGGTTCCCCCAGAATTTTCTTGGGCACAATTCCGTCAATCTCCCACTTGCACAAAAACCAATTCTTTGTAATATTTGAATCCATCCCCCTTAAGTGTGTGACCCGATAGGTTCATACACAAATGGCCGCTACCCGGAAACCATTTCCGAATCGTCGATCAATAGCGGTACCTAGCAGCACATATTGACCCCCGAATGCATAGAAAGGCAAAATCATATTTCCAGAACCTAGATGCACTCACGCACCAATCCCTTTACCACACGACGTCAGTCAAGCTCGAAGGCAAGATACGTGCCACCCTTGTTGAATAGCTCGACATTTCACTCGATCAAGTAGTGGATTCAATCATGACTAACTCTTTAGTCATAGTGGCATGTCCATGCACTTTTTCAATCCGACTACCTCGAGGGGCCCGAGATGTCTCTCCCGTTACTAGGAGGGGCAAATTTCATCTTGACCGCTCACATCCCACGACATGTTTTATAACACACCTGTAAGTAACCTTTATAGCTGCCCAGTTACGGAATAGCGTTTGGAAACCACTAAGTGCACTACTACACATTCTGGAATCAAATGACGATTTCAGGTCTAAGGACTCTGCAGATACACCATTTGAGAACAACTGATGGCACATCATGATAACAATTCCAGCAGTATCTCAAAGTGGGTCAATCCAACACCATGTTCACTAACATGTGTCCACATCACTGATTTGACATCTCCATGTCTATGATCTGTGAAACATGATCATCAATCAGTCGGATGTGCTAATCTATAAATCATCATTGTTGCATATGACGATATGAGATTAGGGATCGTTTTGAACAAAGTCATAAAACAAAGAGTCTCACAAACAAGTCATCAACCCGTTGATCATTGTAAAAGACATTTATTCAAGGAACAAGATAACAATTATCTGTATTACATAAGCATAGACTTTACTCCTATTCTCACATTCACTACTCTTGCCCACATAAGTATCTAATACCCATAGAGCTCAAATGCGCCTCATGCTTAGGCTGTGAGAGAGTCTTTGTCAACGGATCTGCAATATTCAAATCCGTGTGCACCTTGCAAACCTTCACATCACCTCGATCTATAATCTCACGGATCATATGATATCGCCGAAGTATATGTTTAGACTTCTGGTGTGACCTAGGCTCCTTAGCTTGCGCAATGTCACCACTATTATCACAATAGAGGTCCACTAGATTGGACGCACTAGGGACCACACCCAGTTCAGAAATAAACTTTCTGATCCAAACCGCCTCCTTTGCCGCTTCAGAAGCTGCAATGTACTCGGCCTCTGTCGTAGAATCTGCAACCGTTTTTTGCTTGGAACTTTTCCAACTCACTGCGCCTCCATTGAGGCAGAACACAAAACCTGACTGCGATCGCGAATCGTCCTTATCGGTTTGGAAGCTAGCATCCGTGTAACCACTTACAACGAGCTCTTCCTCACCGCCATAGACCAGGAACATATCCTCAGTTCTTCTC
>KE372749.1:157273-172705 GCA_000418225.1 Zizania latifolia | reverse complement strand
CTCCGTCGGCGGCGGCGGCAGCAAGAACGCGACGCCGCGGCCGCTCTCAACCTCGCTGTCGCCGACACCACCCGCCACCGCTTTTACGCCCGCGTCATCAACCGCCGCGTAACCGCGCCATTCCTTTACTCTTTACAGTTTTGCGAAGCATGGCGGTAAAAATGCAAACTTTGGTGTATTCTCTAAAATGGTTTGCAATTTTTACTTATACTGTCGGTTTGTTGCTTTGCTCGTGCTCGCCGTGGACCGGCGCCACTGCAAATAGCCAGCGTTGACGACTTGAATCCGTGCAAGGTCAGCGTTGACAAAAGATAACCACTAACCTGCCGTAGAGACCGCAATAGGTGCAGATCATCTGATCATGGCTCAATGCTCATGACACATTACCAGCACAAGTCCATGGTGCTACAGACAATTCCAATAAAGCAAAATCTTTTGAGTTCCAAAACCCAAAGGACACAAAATCGATAGAAATCTGGCCCTGTTTATCCACACGAAGCAGTTCGATTCCTCAAGAAAGGATTTTTTTTTCCACATTGCAATCGGATCCTTGATGCAGTTCCAGACCTTGTTTGGAAGAAGGAAATTTTACATAAACTAGCTTGGTCTCTTGTTGAAATTAAGGTGACCTCAGAATCAGCATTGGGTGGGCAGCTTGGAGCTTGATGCTGCAATATGTTCCAGTGAGTAGGCTGGCCTTGCAGAGGTAGTGAGGTATAGTAGAGCCAAGGTTCGCAATATCACGATAACCAGACCGATTATTGTGTGACAGACGATAAATTTTAAATATTTTGCAAAAAGATGGCTGGTTTTGCAAACCTTGTCCGAGCTGGTAGGAGTGAGTGGTGCATTCGACAATGGGCAGTGCCTTTCTCTGCGTGTCCCCTTGCCGGTCGCTGCAATTTTAGGTGAAATCATGTAACGTGCCCCCATGCGATGGAAGGGGGCCTCCTTTTATGGCGGTGGGGTTTCTGCTGCGCTAGTGCACCCCAACTAATTGGCAGCTGGCCACACGCTTTCCTGCGTGCTGCAAACTGTCAAGTACTCTTGTACTTGGGTTATACCGGACAAGAATGTATATAGGATTTAGTTGTTTTGACACGTCAACAAATAGAACGGATGGTCAACGAGGGTTTTACGCAAGAATATATATATGATGATCTAACTTCTAAATTAATGGCCCTTAATATTTTCTTAGTTTAACTATATGTTTTCTTGATGTAATTGTCTAAATTCAATAAAAATTTCCGTTATCTAACAAAAAAATGTTACTATCATCTAGAAGGCCGAATTTTATTGATAAAATAATTGGAAGAAATAACTTACCAGTTGTAATCTTGCCTGCAATCATCAATCTGTTACCTTTGTCAATCCATAAGGAATTAAGGATTCATCCATGTCCTTGCTAAACATTTTATCCAGTATACGGTAGGTTTTAAAATGTATTTTTTGACAAAAAAAACAGCCCTGCAGAATGATATGTAAGGTCAAATATACGAGTATGACAATCAAGGCGCGAAACCTCTTCTTCAAATACTATGACGACACCAAGAAGATACCTTGACAGACCACTTTCAAACGATTTCAGAAAAAATATCAGTAGCATTGTCAAGACTGCGTTCTCTGCATAATCCATCGACCAATATTGTGTGTGTGACTTCATCTGGAGCAGTTTGACCAAGATGTCGAGGATGGACGCCTACCCGTCTCGAGGATGAGATTGCACGCGAGCACGAACTGCGACGGCTCTGCGCGTGCAGTTTGACCAAGATGTCGAGGATGGACGCCTACCCGGCTCGAGCATTTCGTCGAACGCGTCGTGGGCATCCGCCGCGGG
This sequence comes from Zizania latifolia, assembly GCA_000418225.1. Taxonomy (NCBI): domain Eukaryota; kingdom Viridiplantae; phylum Streptophyta; class Magnoliopsida; order Poales; family Poaceae; genus Zizania; species Zizania latifolia. Next base: position 170,868 of record KE372749.1, on the reverse strand, counting down.
GCCGGCCTTCGCGTAGGAGCGTGTTGTAGCAGTAGCAGAGCACGTTGGGGGCGTCGATCGCACCGCTACCGCCGTCGGCGACAGAGCGCCTGAGCTTGGAGAAGAGAGCGGGCGAACACCTCGTCCGCCGTCGCCCGATGGCGCGCCAGGGCCTTCATGGCGGAGGCCGGGAGGTTGCTTCCTGTGGGGGCTAGAATCAGGAGGCGCCTGGCATCGTCAGAGCTTTCCGAGGATGAGCAGTAGGAGGAGATGGAGGCGAGCGGCGGTGGAGGAGGAGGAGGCCATGCGTCCGCTGCTCCGCGCCGTCGGAGCCGAGCAGTGGGGAGTACTGCGGCCAGCCGGCGAGCCGCGCCATTGCATGAATAACTTTAGAAAGAAAATCATCTATTATATAATTAAATAATTTTAGTTTGTAACTAAAAAATAAAATTTTATTTATTTATTTCAATGCAAATTCCATAATAAAACCTTATTGCGATATTGCACTAAAATCTAGAATAAAAATACAAAATATGTAGGGAAGATATCAACAGAATAGTTCATGTTGAATACCATCCAAAAGAATAGTTGAGCTTTTACTAAAAATTGGAAATTATGGATGGGATGCAAAACTCGAGGTAAAATATCAAATTTTTATGATCTGGAATATAAATTAAAAATGTTAAATAAAGTTCACGTTAAACATGGGCAGCTGAAATTTACAATAAAAAATAAAGTTAGCTATTTTGTTTTGCTCTAAGCTAAAATAAAATCAATATACTCTCGAGGAAAAATCTTGGTATTGGAAAGCATTGATGAATAAGATTTTGTATTAAAAATGTGCTATATAACAACTTACAATAAAAAAACTCAAGCAAAGATGAAGGATTAAGAATGGAAATACAAGGAAAATAAATAAGTATATTATCATTGGAGGTTAAAGAAAAGAAAAAAATTAAGATGATACACAAAGCTAATATCATTTGTATACGCGGACAAAAATTTTCTCACCAGCTGCACGCGGACGCGGCACGGTTGAGATACCAATCACAATTCACATGGAAAAAAATGATCTTTTCCAAGCAATCGAACGCCATGGATGCATCGGCATTAGCTCCGTTTCTTCCAGAGGCGCACCACGAGGGAGAACCCGCCGCCGTCCTTGAGCGCCGCCACCTCCGCCGTGGCCCAGTTGGCCACTGTGGCCACGCTCCCCGTCGACGACGCCGCGGACGTCGACGCAACCGACACCGCGGGCGACGAGTCCGAGCCCGACCTGAACGGCCCCCGCCTCCACCCCCTCCTGTCGCTGTCGCTGCTGCACCAGCTCTCGCCGCCGCCGCCGCCGCCGCGGCCGGCGTGGTGGTTCCTGTTGAAAGAGCTCTGCTTTAGCACGTGCATGCAGGCGTCGTCTTCTACGTCGATCCTGGAGTCGTCCGCTCCGTCCGCGACGTCGGCCGTCTCGAACCGGAGGACGAAGACGGCGGCCGCGTCCGGGGAGAAGAGCCAGCCGTGGAGGTCCCACAAGACGCGGACGCGACCGCGCGGGAGGTCGAGCCTCTCGTTGCCGCGGAACTTCCACCGGAGGCGCCGGACCTGGAGGGCCTTCTCGCCGTCGATGGCGACCCACATGACCGCGTCCTCCAAGGCGATGGACACCTCGTGCTTCTCGCCCGCGACGGCGACGATGGTGGTGTACGCGTCGCCGCGGCCTGCGGCGACAGCGTCCTCGCGGCGGGTAAGGAGGAGCCCTGCTGACGGGGACGGCGCGAGGTCACCGACCACCAGCGCGAGCTCGCCGTCCACAGATACGTGCAGGGAGTACCGAGACACGGGCTCCGGCCAGCGGCCGGCAAGGCGAGCGCGCGACATATCCCACGAGAACCCGACGACATGCCCACCCGCGGCGAAGCGCTTCGACCCGCGCCTCCGCCACGGGAGCCACGGCCGGAGCACGAACCTCGCGGGCGCGGCCTCCCCGCCGGCGAGGTGGAGCTCTGCGGTCAGTAGGAGCCCGAGCTTCGCTCGCGACCACGTCAGGGTGACCGTGCCGAGGTGCGTCCAGTACACGGACGTCGCCGACGACGAGTTCGGCGCCGGCGGCTTGTCCCCCTCGCCGCGTCCGGCCGCGGCGGCGAAGCAGGCGAGCGGCATGGCGCGGCGACGTCGGCTTCTCGATCGAATTGGTTTTTGAGGCGATGGAGTCAGCGAGCGAGCGGCGACTTGAGTCTTCAAAGGGGAGCAGCCGAACGTTGATCGGATATTTTACATTTTCTTGTTTTTTTACTTTTTCTTGCTCATTCTAGTTTTATTTTTCTTGAGTTTAATTTATAGTTTTACTCTAGTTTATTTTTTTACTTTATAGACTCAAAATATTTAATACTAATTGTTAATGTTTAGTAATTAAGAGATTAATTTATACTCATATACATTTATATGAACATAAACTCATTAACTATAATATGACCATATTTAATATAGATAAAATATGATTATACATATTAATTAATCACTTTTTTATATCAAGAAAGGTTCTAGTAACCTCATATTTTTTCTTTCAAATTCAGAGAATTGACTCAAAATAAAACTAGCCAAATTAGGTGTCGCCAGTCTCCCACCAATAAAGTGTTGTTACTTGTGTCACTAACTCCGGTCAACAGCAACCTGTTTTGTTTTTATGATTCAAACATGATGCAGCTTTGACAACTACTGCTAATTTGTTTACCAGACAAGAGTACTGTGAAAAGTTTTGAAAAATCAATATTTGGAATGCATTTTCATAAAGAATCGGCAACGGGAACAAATGGGCATAATATTGTGAATTTGAGTCAGTGTCAGGGGCAGTTCGAGCTGGTCAACGGCAACGATTCCAGACGGTCAGCGACAGTGAAGGGAACAAACTTAGCTCTCCTTGCATTTTAATTGAGAGCAATTTTATTTTAAAATTTAATTTTTAGAATAGCTATAAATATATTTTGTACTTTTCTACTCATATGTCCTATAATGTTATAATCTAGAATCGGATTTAATATTTCATAGTACAATAAATCTAAACAATATCACTGTTCAAATTCATTGTACTATACAATATCACTGTTCAGATTCATTGTAATATAAAATATCAAATCGGGTTCTAAGTTATAATATTACAGGAGTATTTAGCAATCATAAAGACAAAGACAGATGGACGGACTTAGAAAAATAGAAAACACTTTAACATTAATAAAAAAAGTAACTTATTAAATTGTAAATCTATCACGAACTATAAACCAAAGCTAAAACAAAACACGCACTTGAACAAAGGGAAAGGTAAATGTGATAGGTTTTCACCCTAGCTCAGAGTATATTTGATCTAAAAGCTAAGTATCCAACCAATAAGAGCTAAAACATCATAAATTAAGCAGTCAATTTCCAAATCGACCTGCAAATAGTGACCGATGAATAATGTCAAAAGGAAGATCAGGATTGACAAAGTCGCAAGCGTGTAAAGTCTATCGGAAATCACATCGTACTATCGACGGCGTGTTCACAGCTACGTACGTACGTACGTCTCCATCGTATGTACCATGACCGTTGAAATGGCCACGTGGTCACTCCCAGCTACAAATACTGTACAATATATGAATGGAATATTCAATACTCAAATCACTTATTTCACAAACAGTTTCTTATGCCCTGATTTATATTTATGCAATTTGTACTAACTACTATGTTGAATATGGGGATCATATAGATGATTTGTGGAGAGCTATTTGACACTTTAAAGAATGTATTTTATTACTTTGCATGTTATATAAATAGTAATTAAAATGTTCTGAGATAATTGAAGGGCATAGGTCATTATATACCGCTACATAAATACGAAACTTTAAATTCAATCTATATAAATAAAGAAAATCTTGTTATGGATAGTGCTCGTACTATTTAGTGTTAAATTTTATAAGATGATTGATAACTATTATCTCTATATTGTCAAATTTTCTAATTTTTATAACTATTTGATTAATATTTAAAAGATAAGGAGGGTGACAATGGGTAAAAAAATCATTCCCATACAATAGTAAGTGACCTCTATGTCCTAATTTATATTTATGCACTTTATACTATACATTGAATCCCAAATTATATTTATGCACTTTATACTATACATTGAATACAGGGTCATCGATGATTTGCCAATCCTAATGGTCATGCTCGGTAATTTAAGACACCCCTATCTGTTGCAACCAAATAATAGACGTGACGATTATATTAAAAAATTAGGACATGATAGTTTCATCCTGTTTTATCTCGGAACCAAATATACGCTAACACACTATTTGTTGCTAACATATCGGCGTTGGTCCCACGTGTCATAGTCTGGTAGTGACGCTTGAACTCCCTTGGTTGGTCCACCTTGGCTTGTCAGTGTTGGTCAAACATACGCCGCCCAATGAAACCGTGGGATTCGTCCAATCTTGCTGGAGATTCAGGAAGGCTCTGCCAAATAAGCATCCGTTGACTCTGATGTTCCAACTCTCAAGTCTTAAGTCTTCACAAGAAATGACAAGAGAATATTAATGGCAGTGTTCTTTACTGTTCTCATCTGATGTCAAAATCTCATAATTGTTTTATGATTGCATAATCAAGCTGTTCATGAAATATGAACAAAAGATTTAATAATTTGCCTTGTTAAGAATACAGAAGTGGCTTCACATTTTTATCATTCAGACCTATATTCATTGATATAGATGGTCCTACATATCTGTCGTAACAGTGACATCATAATTAAATGTATCAATTTTTTCGATATGAACTCGTGGCCTTCTTTCTGTTCTTACAGAAAACAGAGAAACGAATTACAGAAAACCTCAATCTGAAACTCTGAAAAACTGATCCCAAACCCGTCAGATGCGCGGTCATATAAAAGAAGGATTTCACACAGAAGATGGTGTGAATATTTGAAGCTTTCGTGCGAATTTGCGGCCAAAACATGGGAGTTGGTGGCTTCGATTTTGACCTCACCTGCCTTGCTTTGCTGCTTGGTCAGTGACTCGGTGTGGATGTGTGAGCTCCACGCTTCGCTTCCTCACGCGTGGAGAAGCCCAGCTTTCTCGGCTACACCAAGACAACCATCTGGTCTTCCTTCCTGTGTTGTTCAACAGGGCTACAAATCTAAGATCATTTTCTGACGAAGCTTGAGCTGAACTAAACATTATTACCTGTATTACAAATTTACCGGAGATGATATGTGTCGCTTTTATGTGATGCAGTGGTTAGCACTCTGATTGAGATACTTTATCGCTTTCCAGAAAAAAAAGTCCAAGACATTTTGAACAAGTTTTCTACTTTTATTCCATTTGCATAATGCATTCACTGTTACACAGTGTTTGGGCCAGCAAGTTTTCATTTCGACGAACAGCAATTGGGCCAGCAAGATCAAGCACACACCATGGTGCATACCAAACAGTAGTGCATTGTACTCTGTCCCCTAGTTGAACAAGGTGGCGGCCCAGCAATGTTTCGGTCGACAAAATTATTTTGGTGAATTTGTGAACTGTTGACATTTGGCATCATGCATTTTTCAAGAGAAAAATGAAACGTGTATGATAGTTTTTACGATTGCGTTTTCTAGACTTCTATTTAATCACGAATTCATGAAGAAAAATTGTTGTATGTATAAAACACTACTCTTTCTAGTTTCACAAAGCAAGTCATAAACAACTTGTATCTAGAGTTGTTTAAAATAAGTTATTTTACATTTTATTATGTATTTTAGATGTCTATATATCTAATAATGTATTAATTTTTTTCGTATCCCGTACTCTATTTAATATAGATAAATAAAAAAATATACTAATTAATCACTTGATATTTGAAATTACGTGCAAAACAGCTTGCTGCTGCTACTGGTAACTGGTACAATGCTGGCTTTACACTGGCCACCCGTTCGCGTCAGCCGAAGCAAATTCGGCCGTGTCCAAAGCCCCCTGCACTGTCTGCAACCTGCATTGCAGCTAGCTAATCTGCAAAGCCCGCGATTAATGGCGATCCAAACGTACGCCCGCTCGCCCGCCATTGATTGCTCTTGACAAACACGGCCAAAATCTCATGCCTGCCGCTGCCGATCTCCTGCACTGCACTGCGAGACAGCCATCGCCGGCAGAAAGCAGAGGCCACCATGATGAGCTCAATCCTCCCCTGGATACTGTACCGCCTACCACGGCGGCGGCAGCGGCAAGCACGCCGCCGCCGCCGCCGGCGTCGTCGTCATCAATGGCCAACCCATACGAGTATACGACGCGGACGGCGATGCGAGGGTTCAGAGGTGTAACTGCCGGCGGATCTCGCGTCGGTTCGTTCTGCTCGTCCTTGCGATGCCGCGGGGCGTCAGACCACGGGCGGGGAGTAAAAAATGGATCTTTTTTCTGCAGTGGGTGATTGACTGACAGATGGATTCATGGATAGACCGGTCGGAATCCATAAGACATGCATGTCTCGACATGGCATATAAGTTTTCCTTAATAACATAATTGTGAGAGTATAAGATTAGAAACATACCGATTCTATTTTTTTACTCATGGATAAATAAGTAGAAGGATAATTTTACGGTGTCCTCAAATTTTATGGACCGTCTAATCTATACGATTTAACAGATTAGATTTAAAATCAATGACCTATTACCCATAAAAACTAATAGGTCATATAACATTTCTTTAATACGTGTGGATCCACATACATGCAACAATTAATTTATTTATAAAAAAATCACATGCTAGCATATTAATTGTTGTATGCACTAGAAAAAAGGAAATAATCAACAAAATTTTCGTGCGAGCGACATATATGCAGATTACTTTCCGTAACAAGGAAATTTACAGCCGGTTAGTCCATTTTATTTGTTTAATTAATTATTTTAAATACACTTAATTAACGGTCTATATTAGTTTCAACTATTACCTTCCGTAACGGGGTACCGTAAATAAACCCATTTATACCCTGTTTGCTATGGAATCGTAGTCGTTTTAGAACGAGTGGTTAAACATTAAAAACTCTACTCGCATGAAAACCTTTTGAATATAAATGTACACAAACTATTAGGATTGCTGTTTGAAAATGAAATGGTTCGTCAAGAAATACTTTCGTATCTATGAAGTCCAATGAACATTAGTGGTGATAGTGTATATTGTAGTAGTCATCTCGGAGAAAAACAAAGCCTCCAACATTTTTGATTAGTAGTATCACTGTAAATTTATTAACTAACAGTTACGGTTTTCAGTAGAACATTGAATTTAATATGCATGACAGACTGTTGTTTTCAGTAGAACATTGAATTTAATATGCATGATAGACTGTTGTTATCAACACTAAATTAGAGAAAAATTCTGAACTAATCGGTAAGACATTGGCCTCCTTTGGGATAACTTAAAATAACCAGGATTATAACGTAACATAATCCTGATTATTTGATAAACAAGAAGATGCTTAATTTTGATTATTAGTTATATTACTGATTATAATTAATACTTAAGTTGTCTATAATTTTTTTGTTTGAGACATACTCCCTCCGTCCGGTTTTGCTATGTGTATAAGGGTCTGACACTAAGACCAAGAAATATCTCTAAACTCCACACCCGTGAGTCTTTCTATCTCCTAGTGCGCCATCCAAAAATCTAATAAATAAATAGTACTAGTTCTTTTGGCATGCCGCATGCATAGAGTGGTGTGCTGGCCACTAGTAGCTGTGCATGCGCGTGAAACCCAAATAGTCATAAATATATTGATAAGTTGATGGAGTAATACACAGATCGAAGTTGAATTATTTCTTTTCCGTTAAGCACATATCAAAACAGGATAAAGGGAGTAATTCGTTTCTACTTTAATCATAATCTGTCAATAAGTTATTCCAAAGAAATCATTATTATCCTATAATAAATTGGATCTACTCTTGTTTGTTATCATGGACATGATTAATAGGGCCGGCCCTGAGGAGGGTGAGCGAGTCAGCCATCTTAGGACCCAAAATGCAGGGTCCTCAATGAACATGACCATGAGACATAACATGCAAGTTTTAAATATAGGCTGTAGATTATCACGTAACAGTTCACATGTTAGTAAAGATGGTAATGGGTCTATACATATCGGGTTTGATCATCTCAAATCTATACCCGTTAAGGAAAAATCTCCCCGTTGGGTAACCCATATATACATGTGGGTCCAATTCCCTCCCCCCAAACACATACCCACGTGAGTAAAATATACCCGTCGGGTAACCCATACCCATCAGCATGATGGATGCCTGTCGGATCGTTGAAGTGGCATGACGCCTGGAGTCACTACTGGCTAGCTGGAGGGCAAAGATGTGGACCGCAAGTCACGTACTCGCATGGAAGCGGTGGTCGGCACTAAAGGCTGGAGCGTGGAGACAGAGGAGCACTAGCGGGCTAGCGGCGACTGGCATTGGAGCCTAAGCGACAATGCCGATGGCCGTTGAACCAAGCGGCCTGCACTGAATATCTAGAACTCTAGAGTCTAGAATGAGAAGTGAGGAGGAGTGGAGGCATACGCCACCGCCCATCGTAGGACCTAGGGGTTGAGAGAGAAGCAGTGACCAGTAAAGAGGAATTTAGGAAATACTGAAGTAAACCTATTATTTTTTTAATAGATTGAGCTATTGGATTGGGCTACAAATAAATGGTCTATTGGATGGCGGGTATCCATCGGGTGATGGATATAGATAGTATGAAACTATACACATACCCACGTACCCATCGGGTTTTGTTTTTTCCTATTAATAAACCTACGGGTAAACAATTTAACCCGTATATATACTCTAACAGAGTAAAAACCCATCAGATTTTAGATTTCGGGTATCCATTACCATCTTTACATGTTAGGTGACAATCTTACCTGTGCTTATGTGTCCGTTCTATTACAGTGAGGTCGAGGTTAGCAAGTTTGTTTATGTTTAATAGAATCTATAATTTTAGTTTTATCGTAGATCACCAAAAATGCCAGGGCCGATCATGAAAATGAAACGAAGCAGATGACACTAAACTAATTGAAGTAGTACAAATAATAAAGGATTCAACTCCCAACTCTGCTGTGCTCTAATGATGCTAGCTAGCTACTGTATACACAAGCTGCTCCAGAACTCCATCAGCAGGAGATCTCCATGGAGAAGTTGGAATCCAGGAGCTCCTCGATCATCTGCTCCACGTACTGCTCCTCGAGAAAGCCGCCGCTCCACTCCGCCGCCGTGGCCGTGGACAGCGCATTGCCCGAGACGGCGGCGTTTCCGGCGGGGAGAGGCACAGCCCCGGCGGCGGTGGCGTCGTCGTCGTCGTCCTTGCTGCTGATCCCACGCTGCTGCGCGGCCTGCACGGACGCGAGGTTGAAGCGGTGGAGCTTGGCGACGAGCGTCGCGGAGAGGAACGACGAGGAAGCGGGCGGCGGCGCGGCGGCAGCGGCGGCGGCGTGGGGGAAGTTGGTGCGCACGCGCGGGCCGCACATGATGCGCGCCGCCTCGTCGTAGGCGCGCGCCGCGTCCTCCGCCGTCTCGAACGTCCCCAGCCAGATCCTCGTCTTCCTGCACGCGCCGAGAAAACCAAATCAGTTGGCCAACCAAGATCCGCCGCCATGGCCAAGAATCCCGAGCACGCAATAAGATATACGGCGGCGCCTACGCACAGCAGCGGGTGGCGGATCTCGGAGACCCAGGAGCCCCAGTGGCGCTGCCGCACGCCGCGATACCGCTGCTGCGGCCGTGCCATTGGATGCGGCGCGCGAGCTCGTCGGCGAGACGCTTGCCTGCGAGAGCGCGAGCTCGAGTGAGAGGAGGAGGAGGAGGTGATCAGTGGGGTGGGCGAGCCATGGGGGCGGTATAAATAGGGAGGAGGTCATTCAATTCGCGGCTTGTTTTGAAAGGCCTCCGTGTGGGGCCCACCTGTTTGGTTCTTCAGTGTCTGGCTCCTGGGCCCCGCTCTGTTTCCGAGCAAATTTCTGCTCTGTTAAGATGAGTGGATTACAAGTTACAACCATAAAATGAGCAAATTTCGTGAAACCCTCTATTTAAAAAACTTAATTTTAGAATAATATTGATAAATTAGTTGTAAAAATAAAATAAAATTCATGTGTAGATAAGGTATAATAATTAAATATAGCTTCTTAATTTACAAACCAAGAAAGATATAAATAAAATATTTTTATGATAAAATTGAAAGATTATATATTAAATCTTTTTAGAGCAGATTAGGATCCTAATCCATTTAGGTTGAATGGGCTAAGATCCTCCGAGGCCGAACTAGACCTTAATGTATAGCTCTGACGGTAGAATTTTAGCTTGGAATTTTGTGAAACAAAGTTATGTTCTTGACCTGTAAATGCAATAGTGTGAGTACCAGAGCATCTATAAGAGTAGCTCAAAAATTTGACTTCCTATATAGCTTTTTAGGATTTTTCTTGAAATACAAATCACTTTAAACGTGTTTCTCTCCAACAGAGTCTCTAAATTTGAGTCCATGTATATGCTCTCTAAAAATATGAAGCGAAAGAATTAATTTTGGGGATTCTTTATTTTTAGGAGTCATTTAGAGTATCTGTTGAAGCTGATTTTTCAGTTGTAATCCTCAGAAATTAGGGAATAGAACTCTTTAGAGATTTTCTTGAAGATGCTCTTGCAAGCTAAGCCAAGAAGTGTTGTTTAGCTTGTTTTTTTGTCTATCTCGGATCTGCACTGAGGCCATCTTTTGAGCAAGACCGTAATTACTTTTTGCTGGCATGCTTTGTCTTTTACCATGTCAACTTATTATTACAAGCCGTTTGATTTTTTTATAAGACAAATTTCTCTAGTTTTGATCGATTTTATAGAAAAATATATACCAACAAATATAATAGATTAACAGCAAATTAATATCATTAAATATATTTTAATGGGGGTATTTATTACATATTGTAATATATTTTTATTTTAAATTTGTTCAATGTTAAAGAAGTTTTACTTTTTGAAAAAATCAAATATCTTATAACGTGAAACAGATAGAGTATGAAAGAAAGACACAAACCTTCAGTTTTTAGGCGTATTATCTGTTACTGTTCATCAATTTATGATGATGGGGATCTCCTCTGTTCCTCTAAAAATATATTGTGAGTATAGGGAAAGTGGGAAACAATGGAAAGGGGAGGCATTTAACTGACCTGCATCTGTTTGCCATTTTACCCTACTTGCTTGCAGCTTTCTTTATAAACCTAAAGGGCATGGAGAAGTCAAAATTATTGTCAACAACCATGACATTGCATTTTCATGTGAAAGTAATCAACTAATCCGGTGACTAAGGGAAGAATGAGAATCAAACATAGTGTAAAGATTTGAAAGAAAACGAATTTCTGTATTGATTTCAATGTTGAGAGTACATATTTATAGATGTCAAGAGGTGGCAGTTTACACCATGAGAATGTGCCTCTTCATGAATCATTGCATTGTTTCATGAAGATGTGTCTATTCATCAAGAGATGCCTATCTAATTAACTGCTAATTGAATCACTAATTTTCGTTCTTCAACACATAGGGCTAGTCAGGGGCAGATCCATCGTGTAAGTTGCATTGTCACACGACAATAATAACTTATTAGTTGGTCTAAATATTTTAGTTTTCTCTAATTTAATGTTAATGGTAGCAACATGATATGTTTATCTTAATATTTCACTAAAAGTCGTTATCATTAGTTAATAATTTTATGTTGACACCATTTATCTAAAATACTAGATCTACCTCTAGTATTAGTTTAGCTCTAACTCTAGATTTATCTACAGTGTAACCATGTTAGATCAGTGATAGTGTCATATGGTAGGTAACCAGAGAAAACTAACACATGGTCCAAAAAAAAAATCTAAGATATAAACTTAGGATTCCCCGCAAGGACCCAAACCAGTATACAGCACTTCCCTTGTAGTACACCTTATGCAATGATACTATTAAATCCATAATTGCCATAAAATTTCGGTAGAAACCAAATTCTCATAAATGTAGGCACTACGATTTGAAAATGTATTATGCACCCACGTCTCTACCATCACACTGAAATTGTTTCTTGATCCATCAACCCTAGAACTCTCTGTTCTCCCATCTATATCACAACTGGGATAAGATTGATAAATCAAACTGTGAAAAGCTCCATGTTGGTTCAGACATCATCCTAGCTAGATGATCAGAGGCAGCCAACCGGTTGCAATGGCTAGCTAACATTGTAGATGGTTGGCACCATCCATGGAGCCAGAGTATCTCCTTGGGAAGAGCAGGGCTAGCTGCACCTTGGGAAGAGCATGCAGATGCAAGAAGCCCCCAAAGACAACCTCTCAATATATGGATCTAATGTGCACACATATTATGTCTCGTTGATTCGTATACCTTTCTATAATTCAGTATCAATGGTATCTGATGATGTTATGGTCGGTAATATGTATAGTAGACGAAGGAGGACTCCTTAAGTAGGTTTTAAAGAGTTTGATTAGAATAAGTTTAATTTGGTAAGATAAGAGATAGAATAAAGAGTCTATAAAGTAGTATCGGATCTACTGTTAGGATATCTAAAAGAGTCCAAATCTGTTAAGATGTCTAAAAGAGTCAAGTTAGGATTCTAGGTTATGAATAAAGTAAAAGTATGGAGATTAGCCCTATAAATACTAGCAGACTGTATCAGGCTTATTCAGGTTAAAAATAATAAAAAGTATTACTTTCATACCTCCCATGATCACCAGAGAGCCAATCGGCAGCCATCACAACGCCCGGACGGCAACCTGTGCCCAAGCCTCCCGTCTTCCACACCTACGATCTATGTTCTTATTTAGGTTCTATCAGATGAGCTTAATATTATACTAAAAATCATAATAGTTAGTTACATTTGATCTGAAATGCTGGAAGTGAATGCAAGAAGCTCCAGGAAGACAAAACCTTGCAATATATGAAAGTGCAGCTGCCGCATCATCATGCGTATCATGTCTGGTTGCTCCTGCATGCAGCTGTGAATTGTGATGCATCTGCACAACTCTGCAAACGTCTGAATGACTGCATGTGTGATTGACTCGCTTGTGCATGCACCGTATCCAGCCCACGATCTTGGCTCGTCTCATCCCAGCTTGGATGCTAGCGTGCATGCGGTGGCGTTTGCAACTGTGCTTGATTAGCTTGCTTATCCTTAACCAGGATCCAGCATGTTCTGCTCCTATGTTACACTGTTCAATGCTGGGTTTTTCTCTTCTGATGTTCAGTCAGGGACTCAGGGTATGGGTTGCATGCACTGCCACCAGATTAACTGTTGTGCCATGTGAGTTCTAACAGTAGTTGTTCTTATTAGGTGAGTGTGGGGGATAGCCCCCGGGTAGGCCACGTGGCGGTTTCCTGGCCACGTGGCGCGCGTGCAGCCCACCCCTGGGCGCAACGCCAGGCGGGGGACCCACCGCACGCACGCGCGCCAGCAGGAGTCAGACCCGGCCGAAAGGGGTATGAACGCATTAAATGTGACTGGACTGAAAGCGGACAGGAGGCAATCCGGGCGCGTCAGAAGATCACCCCGTCGGGCGGCGTCAGCGCAGAGGGCAGGTAGGGAGTTGGCGGCACGCCGCGTCCCATCTGGGCGTGC
>KE372749.1:128141-144185 GCA_000418225.1 Zizania latifolia | reverse complement strand
AGGACGGCTTCTTCAAGTTGTAACATACACCCACTACTCTCTGAGCCCTAGCTCGTGTAATCCGACACTGTAAACTCTATTCCCGACTAGTAAAACCTAGTGGACGTAGGCCTATTACCCGATCAGGGGGGCTGAACCACTCTAAAAACCTCGAGTCACTTCCGGCCAGTTCTATTCATACGAGCTGTGCAACCATCGAGTCTTGAGTGCAGCGCTTCCCTGCCATCACAAATCACCCCCTCGGACCACCCCCGAGGAGGATTGTCCGACCACCCGTCGACAGTGAGAGTAAGGGTTAACAAAACCGTTCGGTAACCACGATTACCGCTCGGTAACCAACATATCGCTCACAGTCGGTACTGGTGTCTTGACCGGTTTCATTTGAAATTAAAAAAATCAAAAAAAATTCCTAAAAATAGTAGGTAAATTAATATGATTTATGGTGAAATTAGTTTTCAAAAATATTAAACTATCACAAAGTTATGAACCGAGCATGATGAACAAAAAATACAAAATGTAAAAAAAATATTTTTCAATATTCTTCACTCGTTATTGTTTGATTCTTTACATGCAGGCCTCTTAGATTAATGTCATATGTTTGATCAAATAAAATATCATACTTGATGAGTATAAAGCAAACATTCTTGCTTCACATGTCTTACAACTAATGTCTACAGATAAATACAACGCCGCTTATAACCAATGGAGCCAACAATGATAAGTTAGAAATACTTGAATTGCTAATTAACCATGTTATTTTGTAATTTATATTTTATTGTAAATTTATAAAATTTGTGATATTGTAAGTTTCCTATTTATCTCAAAAAATATTTTTTTGCGATTTTATAATTTTTATTTTCCCCTAAAAAATTATCTGACCGGTATCGTGGTAATCAAGCTCGGTACCAAACCAGCGGTAACCGAAGTGCGTACCGTGGTAACTGAAGTGTCTATTGTGGTAACCAAAGTGTATACCACAGTAACCGAATTTGAAACCGTTTCGTGAACTGATCTAAATTTAAATTTTGAAATACAAAATTTGATCAAATTTTTTCGGTAACCGTTCGGTTACCACGGTAACTGCTATCTCAAGCCCGAATGGTATCCGGTCCTAAAATGGTTTTGTTAACCTTGGTGAGAGTAGCAGCTTGTCTGTCTAATCACTTGATAAAGCTGGTAGGATGGAGCCTTACCTCCTCCATGCTGGTCAAGTTACTATGGTTATTGTTGTTCATTAACATTATGTCAATAACCTAATGATGTCTTTCATATATAGGGATTGTTTCGCATAGCTCCGGATTCCAATTACGATGATTCTAGTTTTTGATTTTTCGTGAAAATGATTATATGGTGGATCAGATTTAGCTGTTAAATTATTTGTCTCAATGACTAGATTCTAATTTTTATAAGAGATGATAGTGATATAAAATAATCACACGTTGTATTATATATATATACGATAGCTTGTGTTATATGATATAAAGTATATGAATAAAAATGAATAAACAATATGAACTATAAATTATATTATTTATATTTTATGGTTTATTAGTATACTTTAATTGTGTATAAATATTTCTTTAAACTTTTATGGGTATTTATAATTTTTGTTAGTCTGATTCTTGTGAGAAGCAATGTTTCATATGATTCTTTTCCACAGTATAAAAAGGAGAACTAATTCTCCATATTCTAACTTGTTTGATAGGAATTACAGATTCTCTTTAGAATCAAAGAGGCCATAGTATACTATACCATGCATTGAACCTAGCTCACAAGAGAATTGGACAGCACAACCAACATATAGGTAGGGAGCATAATTTTATTAGCTCGCAACATGGCAGCACATGCTGTTCAACCAATTAGAACAAACCTGCACTGAACTATAATGCAACCCCTGCAACCCCCACTGTAATTACAAGCTACTGCACACCACATCGTTCAATTCGACAATTCCTGTCTTAAATGAAATGGGGTTTTAAATTGATGGATCTGCAGTTACGCGTGCTCAGCTCAGCCACAGTTCCCACTATTCATGGCCGTACTGCAGCTGCTGCCTGCTGCTGCTGTTCAACTGGGAGTCCGTCATGGTCGAGAGGACGGCTGAGCTGCTGCATGCAGACTGACGACGACGACGACGCACACGGCACACGCAGCCAAGAACTACTGCTCACCATGTCATCGATGGATCGATGCTGCAACGCATGCATGCATGCAGATGCAGCTGATCGCCGGAGCTGTTGCGTGATGTGCCTAACCGGCCGGCGGCACAACGAAGAGTGAAGAGTTTTTCAGCTTTGGCTCTTGAGGCTACGTGGCCGCACGGCGGCGCTCAGGCCCCTACTACGGCGACAGTGGCGGCGGCCATGGCGGGAGAGGAGGAAAAAGATGGCCGCGGTGGTCAGATCAGGATCAGGTCATTGACGTGGACGGGATTGGGATCGGATCAGATTGGATTGTTGGGATCCAGAGTTTGGAACAGTGTGGCAGGCCTCACAATAGAATTATACTGATTCCTCCTTCTGGCTGCAAATGTTCGGGTGGTAGTAAATTAAATTCGGTTGTAAAATTATTTAGCTAAATTACTACATTATAATTCTTATAAGAGAGAATTGTGATCTGAAATAACTATTATGCCCTTATCTTTCAGTTGCATTATATAGGTAATGATTTGTGTTATATGATATGAAATTGTATAAATAAAAATAAACAAATATGAATTATAAATAATGTTACTTATATTATATGGTGTACTAGTATATTTCAATTATATATGAATATTCTCTTCAATTTCTATGGTATTTTTAATTTTTATTACGCTGATTCTCGTGAGAAGTGATGTTCCACCTGCTTGTGAGAAGCGAGAAGCGAGATTTCACCTGATTCTCCTCGCGGTGAAGAAGAATCAATTCTCAGTCCTGTGTTTACCTGTTAAACATGAATTCTATTGTAGATATTCTGTGTAGAATTTGCAAAAAAAAAAAAAAAAAAACCCTACCAGATGGGACCTTAAATCGAGAAGAAGCAAAGATCCGGGTACAAATCTTGGCCTGATCCACACGATCTGTGGCCCTGTGGCTACACAAACATCACTGTGCAGTGCAGCATCCAATACATGCATGCATGCATGCTACATGCTACCATGCTCATCATCTTGTCACTTGCTAGATCATGGAAAACATGGCATGTTCAGTTCATTAGTTACTACCTGGCCATGTGATGGCTGATGAAGACACGAAGAGATGAAGAGATGATCTTTAATTTCTTGTTTACCTCCTTTTTGATTTGAAAGCATCTATCATTCTATTGCGACTATTAGCTAGTTCTTCATGTCTTCGGAAGAAAAAAAATTAACACTCAAATAAAGCAGGGTGTTGCTACCTAACACATGATCGAGCAGCACTGGAGAATTGTTGGCAAAAGTCACCAAACTAGGGATCATCTACAGTATGTCTTGACATCTTCTTCAGAAACAAAAACCATATTATTATACACATAATAATTGATTGCGCTCTTCATTTCAAAATATAAGTTATTCTGGTCTTATCAAGATTCATCTATATATCCATAAATCTAAACACATATAATAACTTACATTCTGAAACAGAGTGAGTACATGCTTAATGGAGCACAACTAACTAACTACCAGCTCCATTTTATATTACAAGTCGTTTGTTATTTTTAAGTTAAATTTCTCTAAATTTGATCAAGTTGAAATAAAAATATATTAACATTGGTAATATCAAATAAATACACTATTAAGATATATTTTATGATCGATCTACTAAAATTAATTTGATGTTATAATTGTTGGTGTATTTTTTTTATAAAATTAGTCAAAATTCAAGACATTCAACAACTTAAATATATAACGGATGTAGTATATGTGTTTGTTTAAGGAGCTTTTGACAATTACAACTACTCTGAGAATCTGAAGCTCTTTTAGATGGTTTAGATTGTAACCTAAATTATAAAACTTAATAACCGTAGAATTTAAAAATAAAATAAAAGCTAAAAGCTAAAAAACATCCACTTATACAGCTAGATACTAATCGAACAAACTCTAAATCTATTGGCTTCCTTCTACCAAGCAAGTTACAATAGAAAGCCATTCTGGTTGCAAAACAGCAGAAGTACTCATATTGCAACACACTGTGCCAGTGTGCCTACTTCCAATTCTATTGGGGAGGCAGCTTCTGTACATTGGTCAAATCGACGTAGTCGTTGTTGCAATCTTGTCTGTCTCGTTGGTCATCTCTCCGACGAATTGCACGCTGCGATCCGCGTTTAATGGCGATGTCGATTGGAACGAAGGATTAATCATTAATGTCTTGCGATTGGGACATGGCGATCTGACGCTCTTTTTTTGAGGGCACGATGATCAGACCAGACAGAAACTAGCTGAAGAGCCTGAAACCTCACAAATTGTCGGCAGCATGTATGCATGCAATGGATCATCATGCAGAGCAGATCGTCAGTTAGGTTCAATGCCCTTCTTTTATTTTCAGTTCAGCAAAATGCCTTGCATTGCATGATCTTTAGTCAAGCAGCATAAAACTCTCATATCACCATTCATATAATGCAAATAATATGGATCAAGAAATCTTGTATCTTGATATGTTTTTATTCTTATTATAGCCTCACAGGGTCATAATCTTGTAATTTTCTTCGACTATATTAATACAAACCTCCACACTATCTTGTATGGGTTGTTCAAAAAAAAATGATCAAGAAATCAATATTTGTTTGGTTTGTGTTTTCTGAATTGGAATTATGAACTTATGCACAGATATTAAGAAATCAACTCAAATAATTTGGGGCTCTTTATTTATTTACTTTAGAAAAGACGAGTCATTTATTCGTGATATAAGTAGCATTTATTTGACAAAACCAAACATGTAAGAAAAGATAATAATTTAACTACAAACTTTAAAACAAAGATATGAAAAATCGGAGGAAGCATCTAGTTAATGTATGGAAAAATTAACATGCATGAAACAAGCCAAGATGGACTGCCAAGTGGTTAAGACGTTGCAAGTGGTCTGCTTAGACGTGCAAACAACAATATTTCCACGTGTCGCTTAATCTTGGTCGGCACATGAACAGGGCTGGTTTTTTCTTAGTCCATGATACTCTTGTTTCCTGCCACCGGGAGGACAGCATCTAAAAACCCCATGTGACCTTGATTGCCATGTCTAAAAACCGTACTACCATCTTAAGTCTTGTTTGTCACATCTAATTTTTAAAAGTATGTTTGATATAGCTCTAACTTTAGGTATTTTACTTTGCTCTATAACTCTAACTGAAGCTTGCTCGTAGAGTTGGAGCAGAAAAAGTGGTGCTCTAAAAAATGAACTGGAGCACCACTAACTCCATGAAACTAGATTGCTCCAAAAATATTTGGAGCTGGGGTATTTGGCTGGCTCTACTCAACTCTAGACTAGAGTTTGGAGTTAGAGCCATGCCAAACAAACCCTCTATAATAAGAAATCTTAGATCTAAATTTATAGATCGATCGAACATATTTAGTTAAGTAATCTGATTTTTATTTTAGATTAAAAATAAAAATTTAAATTACTTTATTTTATCATATAAACTCTACATAGATATTTAAGCTAGAGCTGTATGAAACATCTACTTCAGTAACCGATTAAGGTCTAATAAAAAATTTATGGGTGCCACGGGTCCCAATCAGAAACAAGAGCAGGAATTTTAGCAGAGATGATCTCTTATGTGTGATTGATTGATCCTTCCAATTTATTCGTAGAAACATGCATGTCGGCAAGCAGGGATGCAAGTGGACCAACTCGTTACTGATGCATCCTGTTATGAGTTTGCATTTGAGAAAATTCAGATCTTTTCATTTTCGTGGCACTTATGCCTTCATGACAGTTTTAGGAGTGTGGCCGGATTCACCTCTAATTTTGGAGAAATTTTAACAAAGAATTTTAACCTCCTACCAAAGTTTCGTAAATTAAGAGCTCTTTAGAGCGCTAAAGTTTTACAGGAGTTTTTATAGGAATTAGTTCATTTCCTCTACAAATCCCTGAGAAGCATATGAACCACAACTTCACCATTCTTTACTCTTGTTCTTGCGAAACATGATAGATTATACTATAAAAAAGTTACTTACACATTTTTTGTTATAAAATAGACATGTAAGATCTTCTTTCTTAAAAGCTAGAATAAACTTGTAACATTGATCAATTCTGACACTTATAATACTCCCTCCATTTAGTATTACAAATTATTTGGCCTTTTTATAAGTCAAAATTCTCAAAGTTTAATCAATATTATAAAAAATATACCAACAACTATAATATCAGTTAGTTTTGTAAAACCTATCATAAAATATGTTTTCATAGTGTATTTATTTGGTATTGTGAACGCTAATATATATTTTTTAAGTTAGATAAATTTAATTTTAAAAAATTAAACAACTTATAATATTAATCAGTATGCAAGTTCAGACATGAAAAGGAAAACCTGACAGCCAGGCCCAGCAATAGTTGGTCTTAGGGTGGGCCCAAATCCAAGCCCATCCACTTACATGGGCCGAACACTCAGCCCATCCAACGAAGCCCATACTAGCCCATTGGGCCTTTCTGCACGTGCTCTCGTCCATATAAACCCTCGCGGCCCCGCATCTTTGCGGCATCTTCGATCCTAGGGTTTCCTCGCGCCGCCGCCGCATCCTTCGTCTCCGCCGCCGTCGCCACCATGGTACGCACCTCCGTTCATCTCTCCTGCGGCTCCAGTCGTCTCTGGGTTTCTGTCCCCATCTTGGTTTGGTGGTGCTTCCCCGATTGATCTGGTGTTGGGTTCCTCCCGCGCAGCCGTCGCACAAGACGTTCCGGATCAAGAAGAAGCTGGCGAAGAAGATGCGGCAGAACCGCCCCATCCCCTACTGGATCCGCATGCGCACCGACAACACCATCAGGTACTCGCCGTGGTTTTCTCAAGTCTCCCCACCCGATCGATTCGTCTAGATTTCGTTACCATCTTCGGAGAGAAGAGAGCGCGCTGCGTGTTTGGATCCCTGCATTGGTCCTGTGCGTTGCTGTCTTCAGGTACAACGCGAAGCGCAGGCACTGGCGCCGCACCAAGCTCGGGTTCTGAGCAGGAGAGGAGAGGAGGCGCCGGACGCTGCTGCCTGGAGAAGATGACGAAGAAGAAGATGCTAGGACTTATAGGCTGCGTCGTGTTCCGGAGCGATTCCAGGATGATCCATTTTGAGGTTTTTGCTTGTCTTGAAGAGATTCTTAGTTGTGCTTGTAGCGTACTGGGAGTAAGATCACATTTTGCTGATTAAAACAAACAATTTCATATCCTGCGGAAGTTGTCTCACTGTTTGTATTTTATCTGAGCTGCAGTGTTTTGATCAGTTGATCTCCCTTATTAGCATGGTTTGATTATGTGCCTATTGCCAGAATCCATTTCTGCTAGTTTTTAATATTGTAAATAGTTACTCTAATCAGGATTTAGGGTGAGATGACCAATAGTTTTGGTGGTAGGGTATTAGGCTTGAGGTATTTTTGGACCTCAATGACCTGTTGTAGCATATGTAATCTCAGGGGATGCATGGTTATTCTTGCACAAAACCAGAGAGCTAGAATCTTCTGATACAATTCCTGTTGGTATATTAGGAACCTAAGATCTTCTGATAACATTCCTATAGGGACATTAGGAACATACAATCTGTCTTGTTTATTGGTTTGTATGCCACATTACTTTTGCGGATCAAACTTGTGGTACATAGATGCTTGTACTTGTGCATGCATCTGGATATCAATCTCCATGTAGGTCTTATTGGAGCAATAGTGATGGACTGTGTGTTCCTTAGATTAGTTATGTGGATTTTGTTCGTGCTGCGAGTTCCAGATGAGGAATTCATAGGAGATTAGCATGATCTGTTTTATATGTTGTGAATTAGTCAAACTAGATTGAATATCAAGAAAAAATATCATGGGCTGGTTTCACCAAGCATTTCAGATCTCTTGAGTGATACCCTCTATTGGGCAATTCAGTTTGAAGCCAGTGAAGCTTTACCCAGCCTTGACTTCTGACCTCTTTCCTATTGTACAATTCGGTTTCCCATTATTACTGAACCTTTTACTTTGAAGGTAGAACTAGACTATGAGTTTAGTTTGCCCTGTGATCACAACGGCTACGTGATCTGAACAGTATGAAGTGCTGACTGGTTTGATGCTTTTGAAGTAGCTGTAATTGAGATTCTACCTGGTGTAATGTTGTCCAAGTATCGAAGTATGATTAATTGGGCCTGGTTTAAGGCCCGATTGGTATGGATCTAAATTCCGATTCTCTTGATTTGGATTCTGCTTCTTCGTGGAAATGATTCTGTGGTGAATTATAGAATTAGTTGTGAAATTGTTTGGTTGAATGATTATATTTTAATTCTTGTAAGAGAGGATACTATCTAGCCTAAAATGACCATTATATCATTGTTGTTTTGGGTTCCTCTAGTAGCTTTTCAGCTAAATCAAAAAAAAGTTCAATATGAATTATGAATTATAATACCTCAATCATATAGAAATGACTTATTCATATGGGTATCTATTAGAAACTATATTGCATAATGTATCTATTATAAATATTCATTTAATTGTTCATAAAAAATGTGATATCTTTGGATTGTGATAAAGCTTACACTAAATCATCACGAAATATATCTATATTTATATCATTTGCATGTGATATATATATGTAGTAGAAGCATTTGCAGGTGAATATTTCTTGTACCTTCGAGATCGTTAGCTGCTTGTCGGCTAAGGAGTAGAGATTAATTAGGGATTAGTATGGTTCTAGTCCTTTTAAGAGGCATTATATATCTTGTAAATTAGTACCAATAGACAAGCATACCTGGTCTGCCCATGAGCACCTATGAACTATCACAACGCAACATGGGCTAGTTGCAAAATGGTTGTGTAGCTTGGTTTGCTGTTTCTTGAGTTTCCTCTCATGCTCAATCCTCCCACTACATGTCTCCTCACCAGAGCAGTGTTAGCAACCAATCACAACCAATCACAAGAACATAGAAACATATCGCTCAAGAAATCTCGCGTTGGATTCACAACCCAATCGAGCCGCCACCAGCCAAGTTCATAGCCAGGTAGATGATAGTTCTGTTCTACAGCACACTCCAACCTTATATACTATACGATTCAGAGCCAGCCCATTCGTTTTGCAATACTAAGCCCACTTCGGCCCATAAACACATATACAGCATGGCTCCTAACATTCGCCTCTTCTTGAAAACTGGCTTGCCTCTAAGCCAGTGCTTGAGGGAATGTAGATCACAGCAACAACACATCAAATGTGATAGGAAGGAATTCGTCAATGCAGCCTTCCACAATATTTAGCTTCTGACCAAGCTTTCTCCTCACACAGCAAGTGTAACAGCAGCAGGATAATATCAGGGAGTATGCCATAATCTCATTGCATACTTCTGACGAAGACATGGGCATGTTCTTCACGACGGAGCAATCCTTGAGAATGTTCCACAAGGAAAGAAGAATGTTCTCAAACACAAAGATGGCTCTGCATAGCAACCAAGCAAATCTGTATGCCATTCCTCACTATGCAATCCTGTGCTTGAAACCAGATCGTGGCCATATGAAGATGGTGAAAAACTTCCTTGTGCGCTACAGTCATCTTTTTGCTTCTTTGGACACTCATCATACTCCCTTGCACTATCTTCCTTGTTTTTCTTGTGATTAGAATCAGTTTTTTCAGAAACCTTAGGATTTGTACATTTCTCTGGAATTGAATTTGCCACTGTTTTAGGCACTCCAAGGAGGTGTTGAATAACCACACATTGGCCCATAACCATACTGCCTTGTGACATTTGAAGTTCCACTTGAGGCTTCTCACCTTCCTGCCGAAGCGCTTCATTAAAAGGCAAGTTCAGATAAGAGCATGACAGAGTCTTGTTGAGCACTACTGTATGATTTTTACACGGATCAGGGTTTAACAGGGCATCTTGGATCTCCTTGTCTTTCTCACCAAAAGAGTATTCACATTGATCCCTGTCGATATACTCCATTCGCTCCTGCTCTACAGACGAAAAGCCCGTACAAGCCATCTCAGAGAAATTAATAGTACGATCAGGATCTTCAATAAAAGGAATTGCTGATTTTCCACCCTTCACAGGCCGTAGTTCCCTTAATTCCGTTATTCGCTTGGCTTTAATGAGACTTACTGTTTCTGCCCCAAAATACCAAGTGAGGCAACTGTAGAAATCATTCACATCAGCAATTGTTTTCAAGTGTGCCCAATTTCCACACTGCTTGATCTTAGATTCAGAGAACCAGATTATGTTCAATCGAGCTGATTTTTTAGCTTTAACCTTCCCTCCCGAAGAATCAGCATCTGAAGGGCTACTGACATGAACAGAGCATAGTAATGCAGTATCAGTTCCACCATTTCTTCTATGAGTAGCAGTAACAGCCTCAGGAAGTCCCTTAGTTACCAGGTCACCACTAATCACCAAAACATCATTTGCAGCCAGTCGCCTTGAAATAGCTCCTAACACATATACAGCATGGCTCCTCACCAGAGCAGAGGTGGAGCTTGTTGGTCTGAGCACCGCTGACGGTGGCGCCGATGGGTCTGAGCAGGCGATGGCGCCAATGGATTTGAGCGAGGCTGGCGCTAGTGTTAGCGGCAACTCGAAGGCTTGCGCGAGCGGCAATCACCACATCTGCTCTAGCGGTAGGACGACGCCAAGGGAATGCGAGTACGAAGGAGAGAAGTGATCCAACTCATTGATTAATCGGGTTGGCCATTCATAATCGGATGTCCGCTGATTATGTCTTAAATTAACTGTAAAGATGGCAATTACAAGTTAATTGGCTGATCAGACCGTTTTTTAAGACATAATCTAATCCTCGACGCATATATGAAAATGCATATGAGTACATGATTTCTACGAATAAAGTTGTGGAGACACATGCCACAATCATCTTTTCTCTGTCCATTGCATAGGTCGATATCTTATTAAGAATTCACCACTTCTTCTTCCAAACTCTAATGTGCCCTCAACGACATCACGTAAATTTGAGTGTAAATAATTGAATATTTCTTTCTCACTTGTAGGAAAGTCGCATCTCCCTCACTTAGGAGCATGATATCTTTGACCTTTATACGGTGCTAAATAACCTAATTTATTTTGGTACCATCATCATCAACATAATAATTTTTATACAATATCTGAGTGCAGATATAATGGCATTTATAATATTTCTTATTGTTCCTTGACAACATAGTATATCTAATTTAACTTTGCACTTGCATATTGTAGAATAATATTATGTTGATGGTGGTTACCAAAATAGATTAAGTTATTTAGCATCATAATAACTATAAGAGATATTATGTTCCTAATTGGAGAAGAGATGACCCTCCTAAAGTTTACGTAATGTCGTTAAGCACATTTTTAGAGTTTAGAAGATGAAGTGACTAATTCTTAATGAGATGTCTACCTATATAATGAACAAGCAAAAAATGATTATGACCACAACCATGTGTCTTTATAACTTCATTTATGATCATGCACTCTTGATATGAATTTTCGTATGTGTGATGATGATCTGATTATATGCCAAGCATACCTTGAAGATATAAGAAATATGCACGTCCTCTCGAAGATATAAGATTTATGCACCTCCTGCAAATTCTTTTGATGCATCTGTATCGCATGCAAATGATATAAATATGGATATGTTTTGTAATGATTTAGCATCTCTTTGTCACAATCTAGAGGATATCATATTTTTTATGATTAATTAGAATGCATGTTTATAATAGATACATTATACAATATAATTTCTAATAGATGAACAAATTATTTATACATGATTGAAGTATTATAATTCATGATGCTTATTGATCTTTATGCATCTTTAACTGAAAAGCTGCTAGAGGAACTTAAAAAACAAGGGTATAATGATTATTTTAGATAATTATTCTCTCTTATAAGAATTATAATCTAGTGAATCAAATGATTTACCATAGAATCCCTTCCACGAAAGAACCGAAACGCAGAATCAGAATCCGGATTCATGTCGAACGTCCTTGAATTGCTACCTGGTGTAATGTTGTTTAAGTATCATTAAGTGGAGCATGGAAGCAGCAGTATTCCAAGCTCCATATGGTGTATGGATGTTCCTTATGCTCCATGGTGCATAGTTTTTCCTTTGCCTACAATTTTTGTGCACAGACAGATGAATTTCATCTGAACTTCTGTGGAGAAGAGAAGAGGTAGATCTAATATGTAGATAATAATGTCATATCGGTTGACGCAAGTATCATTCATTAATTCAGTATTAATGATAATAGCTAAATATAACCTTAATATTTTATTAAAGACTATAATTATTATTTGATAAGTTTATAAAGAAACCATTAATCTAAAATCAGAAGGTGTCATCCATGGCCGCCGAATGCCTGAAACGTTTTCCTGCGCCGGAAAGATCGAGTTTTTTTGTTCGTTTTGCCTTGGAATGCTGGCCTCACAACGCCAATGTCGCGCGCGTGCGGGTTTCGAGCGCCGGTGCTTGGAGGAGGAGGCGCCCCGTGAAGGTCGGGCTCTCTCTCGCCGCGTATAAGACGGCAGCGCGGGCGGCCATTGCCTGGCCGTCTTCCGCCAGCCACGGAGAGAGAGAGGCAGGCAGCAGTCGCGCTTGCCCCGCCCTCCCTCCGTGCCCCTCGCCGCCGGCAGGCCGGCCGGCCGGCCGGGCACCGGTCCCTCCAATAAAAGGGGAGAAGAAGAAAGCTAGCTGCAGCCATGGCGGCGTCCATCTCCCTTGAGGACATCCGCAACGAGAACGTCGATCTGGTACGTATATACCTTCTTCCATGGTCGTCGTCGTCGTCGTCGTCACGGTTCATCATGAGCTCTGGAGATGGAGGCGTAGTTATCGGCGTCTGATGCATGGCCGGTTTTGCAGTCGAAGATCCCGGTGGAGGAGGTGTTCCAGACGCTGAAATGCGACCGGAAGGGGCTCACCGGCGCCGAGGGAGAGAACCGGCTGCGGCTGTTCGGGCCCAACAAGCTGGAGGAGAAGAAGGAGAGCAAGCTGCTCAAGTTCCTGGGCTTCATGTGGAACCCGCTCTCGTGGGTGATGGAGATCGCCGCCATCATGGCCATCGTGCTCGCCAATGGCGGCGGCCGGGGCCCTGACTGGCAGGACTTCGTCGGCATCGTCTCGCTGCTCATCATCAACTCCACCATCAGCTACATCGAGGAGGTCAACGCTGGGGACGCCGCGGCGGCGCTCATGGCCGGATTGGCGCCCAAGACGAAGCTGCTCAGGGACGGTATGTGGGAGGAGCAGGAGGCGTCCATCCTGGTGCCCGGCGACATCATCAGCATCAAGCTCGGCGACATCATCCCCGCCGACGCGAGGCTGCTGGAGGGCGACCCGCTCAAGATCGACCAGTCGGCGCTCACCGGCGAGTCGATGCCGGTGAACAAGCACCCCGGGCAGGAGGTCTTCTCCGGGTCCACGGTGAAGCAGGGCGAGATCGAGGCCGTCGTCATCGCCACCGGCGTGCACACCTTCTTCGGCAAGGCGGCGCACCTCGTCGACAGCACCAACAACGTCGGCCACTTCCAACAGGTGCTCACCGCCATCGGCAACTTCTGCATCGTCTCCATCGCCGCCGGCATGGTGGTCGAGATCCTCGTCATGTACCCGGTCCAGCACCGCGCTTACCGCGACGGTATCGACAACCTCCTCGTGCTGCTCATCGGCGGGATCCCCATCGCCATGCCCACCGTGCTCTCCGTCACCATGGCCATCGGCTCCCACCGGCTGTCGCAGCAGGGCGCCATCACCAAGCGCATGACCGCCATCGAGGAGATGGCCGGCATGGACGTGCTCTGCAGCGACAAGACCGGCACCCTCACCCTCAACAAGCTCACCGTCGACAAGACCCTCGTCGAGGTCTGCTCCAAGGGCGTCGACAAGGAGATGGTCCTCCTCTACGCCGCCAGGGCCTCCCGCGTGGAGAACCAGGACGCCATTGACACCTGCATCGTCAACATGCTCGCCGACCCCAAGGAGGCCCGCGCCGGCATCCAAGAAGTCCACTTCCTCCCCTTCAACCCCGTCGACAAGCGCACGGCCATCACCTACATCGACGGCAATGGCGACTGGCACAGGGTCAGCAAGGGCGCCCCCGAGCAGATCATTGAGCTCTGCAACATGGGCGCCGAGGCCGAGAAGAAGATCCACTCCTTGATCGACCAGTACGCCGACCGCGGCCTCCGGTCGCTGGGCGTGTCGTACCAGCAGGTGCCGGAGAAGAGCAAGGAGAGCGCCGGCGACCCGTGGCAGTTCATCGGCCTGCTGCCGCTGTTCGACCCGCCGAGGCACGACAGCGCGGAGACCATCCGCCGCGCGCTCCACCTCGGCGTGAACGTGAAGATGATCACCGGCGACCAGCTCGCCATCGCCAAGGAGACGGGGCGGCGGCTTGGCATGGGCACCAACATGTACCCGTCGACCACCCTCCTCGGCGACAAGAACAGTCAGGTGAACGGCCTCAACATCGACGAGCTCATCGAGAGGGCGGACGGGTTCGCCGGCGTGTTCCCGGAGCACAAGTACGAGATCGTGAAGCGGCTCCAGGACCGCAAGCACATCTGCGGCATGACCGGCGACGGCGTGAACGACGCGCCGGCACTGAAGAAGGCCGACATCGGCATCGCCGTCGACGACGCGACGGACGCGGCCCGGAGCGCGTCGGACATCGTGCTGACGGAGCCCGGGTTGAGCGTGATCGTGAGCGCCGTGCTCACCAGCCGCGCCATCTTCCAGCGGATGAAGAACTACACCATCTACGCCGTCTCCATCACCATCCGCATCGTGCTCGGCTTCCTCCTCATCGCGCTCATCTGGAGGTTCGACTTCGCGCCCTCCATGGTGCTCATCATCGCCATCCTCAACGACGGCACCATCATGACCATCTCCAAGGACCGCGTCAAGCCGTCCCCTACCCCCGACTCGTGGAAGCTCAACGAGATCTTCGCTACCGGCGTCGTGCTCGGCACCTACATGGCCCTCGTCACCGTCCTCTTCTTCTACCTCGCCCACGACACCGACTTCTTCACGGTTGGTGCATGCACATTGCACACACACATCTAGCTAGTAGCTACTAAGCTAAGCTGGCCTAGGTGTTTCTTGAATCCGATGATCATGGAGGAAATCTCACCGGCGATGGATGCAGGAGGTGTTCGGGGTGAGGTCGATCAGAGGGAACGACAGGGAGCTGATGGCGGCGCTCTACCTCCAGGTGAGCATCATCAGCCAGGCGCTCATCTTCGTGACGAGGTCGCGGAGCTGGTCGTTCGTGGAGAGGCCGGGGTTCCTGCTGGTGTTCGCCTTCTTCGCGGCGCAGCTAGTGGCGACGGCGATCGCGGTGTACGCGCAGTGGGACTTCTGCCGAATCCAGGGGATCGGGTGGCACTGGGGCGGCGCCGTCTGGGTCTTCAGCGTCGTCACCTACCTCCCGCTCGACGTGCTCAAGTTCATCATCCGCTACTCCCTCGGCGGCAAGGGCTTGGACAAAAACCAGAACAAGGCAAGCTCTAGTGCTCTACCTACCTAGCTAGCCAGCCAGCCATTGTTAATTGTTACTGTCTCTAACGTTTCGCCGCCGTCGTGATCGCCATTGATGGATGGCTGGTCTTGTCTTGTGCTGTGGTGTCGTCTCCAGTGAAACAATTCTGGGTGTTTGTCTGGCGCAAACGGCGTTCACCACCAAGAAGGACTCCGGCAAGGGCGAGCGCGAGGCGTTCACCCAGCCCGCCGGTGCCGCCTCAGGCCTCGTCTCTGGCGAGGAGGAGCTCGCCGAGGTCACAACGTAGGTAACCTACAAAACCTTTAATTAATCACCCTTCCTCCGCCTCCGGCCGGTCGCCGGCGACGGCGACGACTGAGACGGTTGTTGCATGCATGCATGCAGTCTTAGTTGAGCTGCACACACTCAAGGGGCACTTGGAATCGGTGGTGCAGCTGAAGG
>KE372749.1:100498-113552 GCA_000418225.1 Zizania latifolia | reverse complement strand
GGCCGGCGCCTCCCGCTCCTGCCCCTTCTGCCGCGCCGCCGTCGACACGCCGCCGGCGTGTCCCTAGGATGCATGTGCTGTACATGTGCTTGGGGTTTTCTGTTGTTTGGTTGCAATCTTGCATGCTGTCTCCTACCGTTTTCAGTGATTCCTGCGAGCAATCGGTGAGCAACTTTGGTAGCGATCTGTACATGTGCTCATGATCATCTGATCCAAGAAAAATGGCGATCCACCATATGAGATTAAGCACCTGTTAGTTTGCAACGAAGAGATCACGAGATTTTGAAGTATGGATTTGTCGTGTCAATTTCAGAAACTCTTGTGTGATAAGTCCACGCATTCTATATTTCTGTCAGGTGATAGATCTTGACATCTTGTCATGTATCTATGATCAGTTTCTTGCTACTTTGATACTCCCATGAAGTCATCAAATAGTCAAGTGAACAGAATTGACACAAACTTGCTGATGACCTGAACATCTTCAGAAAAGTTCAGACTTTTATCAAGGCATGAATCCATTGATCAGGTTGTCCAAAAATCCACCTGAATTGAGGGTTCCTGCAAGTTAGTGACTGATCATGCCGGAACAACTCTGAACAATTTTTTTGACATGATTTTGTCACAGAGAAAAATGAAAAACAAGTGCCTGTCTCCATCCTCTTAGATCTGATTCCCAAAGCTCGACATGACCACATCAGACACGATGGCTCTCTCCAGTTTTACTGCAACCTTTTATCTCGCCAGCTCCTTTTCAGGAGTTTTTTTAATATTTTTTTATTTGAAACTATATTTCTTTCTAAAAAATTATAAATATAGACCTATGTCGACGTTTGTTTTAAAAAGGCGACAAGACTTCTGTCGTTATTTTACATAACAACAGGATCTAGATTTGTAATTTGTTAGAAAGATCATCTGAAAATGTAATCGAATAAAATGTAGAATATATTTGTTTAAAAATTCCTCCTTGTGATGTCGAATTCTGCTATAGAGATAAGATCCAATGGCGCATCAATTCAGGCAACCACGTCGCTACTAAGCAGGATTCCTTCCTCACTGCCTCTATGCGAAGCCACTTACTCACTGAAAACTATCACAAACTGCAAAGCGGAAAAGTTCAGAAATGTGGCAGGATCTCTTGGCTAATCTTCTCCGAGATATTCGATAATTTATTAATATTAAAAGTATATTTATTTTTTTGTCATCATGATGATATATATCATTGATCTTCTTAAGTGTCATTACCATGATATAGCGATATAATCAATGAGACTATCGTGAGAGCGACAAATTATCGATTTTCTCTCTCTAAAGCTGCGTGTTCTTATCACTACTGAATTCTGATGGAAACCTTTCGACAACAAAAAGGCTACTTCATCAGAAAAGTCAATAATGGAATCAGCTGGGCCTCTTTCTGTTGTGATCCATGCGAGCAAGGACAAGTGTGCAACTAATGGTGTTAGTGGACCTCAAAATTTGTGGCAGGGGAGCTACGTGTTGAGTGGTGTCATATAAAATGGATCAAAATCTTAGGTTGACATGCTAGTCCTAAATCTATTTTTTTTATGCGAGGTTTATGCTCCGTAGAACAATGTAGGGAGGGCCTTGGGCAGTATTAATTACAGAAAGAAACACCCATTCAATGTGATTAATTGCTATTTTCCCCTGAAATTGAGTGAACTTTATATTTCTATCTTACCCTGGCTAGGGATGACAGTCAGACATGATAGGTTTATATTTCTACCTTACCCTGGTTAGAGATGGCAGTCAGACACGATAGGAACAGGTACTGTAAACCCATATCTATGCCCATGAGTTATTTTCATGTCTTGTCCATACACATTACCAATTATGGGTACAAAATGACACCCATACCCATTATCCGTGGGCGTCATATGCCCATGAACATGTCTGTTTATGTGAGATGGACGACGCCAGCTAGGAGACAGGCAAGCAACGATGGCTTGCGCGACGATGGCCGGGAAGTGTCAACACAAGGGCCACAAACGGTGACAGCTGGGAGGCGCACAACAACGGCCAGGAGGTGGAAGGCGAGCGATAGCAACAGCGACGGTAGCGTCTCGAGCTATGAGATAGGTCACGCTGTCATGAATGACGATGACGTCGTGCACCTCACCCCTAGTGCTCATGCCTCCTCTAGTGATGGAAATGGTTCCCCATCTAGGCATTTAGGGAGCGTGACTATCGACAAGTGGCTCCTCACATTTGGCTCCTGACATGCCTGTCGTGTATCTAGAGGTTATTGCCATTGCCGTTGCCGTGTGGAGGAGAAACTCAGGAGAGGAAGGGGGTGGGTGTGGTTTGTTGGGGGGAGGGATTAGTCATACTGGCAAGCGGCAAGGGCTATGGCCTTGTAGGGGACTAGGGCCGCTTGGGGGTTAGATGAAGCATAGAGCCAAATGGATAAACGAGTGAAACGGTTATGTGTAGTTCGTATTCATACTCATACTTGTTTGCCAATTATACAGGAAATATTATCTAATATCATATCATACAGTTATAATTTTATCCGAAAATGTGTTAATAAACCGAAGCAAACCGGTCCGTCGTTAAAATCTTGCTTCCCAAAACTAACCTAATGTCCCATGTAACATGATAATTTTTACTGTTATTCCCGTAAAAATCCTCTCTAAACAGAGACAAGTTCATATTGATCCTCTCTCTGAGTGGATCAATGGGCATGTCGAGGCAGGGACACTGTACCAGCTGGAGCCCACGGCTCTTTAAACACAAACCGGTACAGACGGTTGCTCATAAATATGAATATGATGATATAAATTTCTAGTGGGCTAGATTCGTATTTTTTAAAAACTTAACAACTCTTTTCGCACATCTATTTATTATATATAGCCAACATACATACTGTATAATAGATTTTTTATAAAGAATTTTAGAATACAACTGTACCTCATATCAATGATACGTCTGTCCCCAGTTAATACCAAATTAGCTTAGTACTTCTACCGATAAGTACACAGCCGTTGCCTACCTGCGGTTGCAGGCGCCAGTAGAGGGAGCAGGCAGCACAGCTTGAGCTACCTCGAGTTCATGCAAATTTAAGTTAGATCACGAACTACCTTATCAATGTAATCATGCGCCATTATATATCAATCATTTTATCAATTATCATGCACCATGTAGCAAAGTCCACCTAGCTTAGCTTAGCTTAGGTCCTATTCTAAACAACTTATTTCAGACAATCTATTATATATTTAAGATAATCTATTAGAACAACTTATTTCAGATAATCTATCACCGGATTATTCGTATCACACTTTCAAAACAAATATTTTTTTCAAAAAAAAAACTACCAGTGTTGCTTACATAAAATTTTCCAATCTACTCCCTCCATCCAATGAACTTTGCTTTTATCCTTTTAATTTTGTCCCAAAATTATAATTTATTTATATCTCCTTACTTATCCTCAATTCGCAATTCAGCAAGTTTTATTCTTTTAGTACCCCTAGCTTACCTTACGAAGAGATATTTTAGTTTTTTACTCTCACTACTAATTCATCAACCTTATCTAAAAATATATATTTTTTGACGTAGGGAGTATTTGTTAGCGCTATATATAATCTACAATATTTAATTAATCTATGTTAATAATTTGGATTACTATTTCATCAGACTCTAACAACACTGCCAGGTATATATGTACTGTGTATATACGTTCACAAGCCAGCTGCAGGTATGCATTGACATACGAGCTATACTTCATACTTTATACATCAATCTTTGCACAATCATGCACTTGTCTGTATAAATAAACGATGCTACCGGCCGTCGGATCGATGTTACTTTTTGAATTTTGATGATTAATCCATTTTTATATGCGTCGGCAAGCCGATTGGGGCAGTAGTGCTTCCAGGTCAAGATTAATTACTTGACTTGACTACTCTAACTTTAATCAATTTTATATAAAAATGTATTAACAAGTATAACATCAAATTAGAACAGATGAAGTAATTAAGTAACTTAACCTCCCCAGGTCAACTGATGTAGCCAAACATCATGAGCTGGATTATCGATTGAAAATTTGTGCACGAGCTGCCATTAATGTAGTGCAATGCATTGCACTTAACAGCTAGCATGCATAGATAATTAGCTATTAGTCATAGTAATCTGTACATTAATCTATTACTCCCTCTGTCCTATAATATTATAATTAGAATCAGATTTGATATTTTATGGTACAACAAATCTGAACAGTGTTACAGTTGCGACAGTCCATAACTAAAATAATCGAAAAAGAAACATCTATATTCACGGTCGAGACATAAAAATTACCCCATTAAAAAATAAAACGTATGCACAGTTGCCTGTAAGTGGGTTCAGATTACAACAACCTAGATTAAACTAGAAAGTCTATTTAAAAATACATTTTAATTAGCAATAACTACTTTAGAATCTAAAACTTATTCAAACAGTTTAGATTTTTTTCCCTGAATTGTAAAACTCAATTTCTATATAATTTAAAAATAATCTAAAATATAATAGTTATAAAACATTATCTTCTCTAGATTTTCATCGTCAGCTAGCTACTTATGAGAATTTGAAGCTTAAAAATGCCCTAATACTACATGTATCCTTCTATTTATTGTTAATCGGCTAATCTCCATCGCCGAAGCGTCAGTATAAATCGACCACAGGTTGATGAGGATTGACACGAGCCAGCCGCTGCGTACGTTGTCTTCCTCAGCTCAGAGCAAATCAACAACCCGAAGCCGCCGCCGCCATGAGTCTCAGGGTGTTGTTAGCTTGGCTGCTCTTGGCTGTGCTTCTCCTGGGCTCTTCGACCTGCAGCTCGTCGCGTCCGATAGGTACGTACATTGCTCGGTTGATTTGCGCCGTTCGCCGGCCGTTTACGTGACCGGCGACGCTGACGTGTACGTGTGGAATGCGCGCAGCTGCAGGTGGTGCAGACGCCGACGGCGTTGGCTCTGCCGCCGCCGGGGGAATGCACGGCAACGGCGAGAATGCTGCGGCGCCGAGGCGGTCGTTGGGGTCGAGGGCGAAATCGCCGCCGTCGCCGTTGCCGAACAACACGAAGTCGACGGCGATGCCGGCGCCCCCGCCGCCGAAGATTTAATTACATAGCTGTTAATTTGCTTGGTTAATCGCCGGTCAATCCCATCACTCTTGTCATACTTCGTTGTGCCGTTCTTGTATCTCTCCACGTTCTTGTATCATCTCGAATTCTCGATGTGAGGCTCCATGTAAAAAATGTCACTCCTCCACCAAGTCCAGGAAAATGAACCAATCGTTTAACGCTCTAAATTCAGAGAAGAGATTTGAAAGTTGTAGAATCAGTGTTGATGTCGAAGTTGGTAGTGGTTCTAAATTGCCAACAAGTTTATATACATTTGTAAACTGCTGTGATAATCCACATTTGTAGAGTTATGCCAGTTTTCCATGCATCAAGAACAGGAGTTGACATATTTAAGATATGTTTGGTTGAACTGAAATGAGCAACCGTGAACTATGAAAGCTACTATAAGTTTAAAAAACAAATGAATCAATATCCCTTATATATATGATATCTTATTTAATGCTAGAAAAATCATCCTAGTTGACGCACTAGAATTGTCTTTATATAAGCTATTTTAGACTTATTGATAAAAATTTAAGAAATCAACATAAAGACTTTGTTGTCCTTATTTATTCCGCTTTGAAAAAGTTAGTTATTTATTGGTTGGAGTGATATAATTTATTTGATAAGGGTAAAAATGGAAGAAAAGATTAAAGAATATATAGAAGTTCTAAATCGATTTATATTTGAAAAAGAGTTGTAAAGACTAAAACAACTTATATAAGAAATAAGACGATGGATATTTTGATGCTTATTGCAATGTGGGTCATGAGTTAGATAGAGGTGTGCTGAGTTCTCCTGGTCCATTCTTGTCTGAACCTGAATTATGACATCTGCTTCAGTGAAGTTAGGCATAGATTGTCCATTATGCAGGACTTATAACAAACACTGTATTTGCTTGGTTTTTTCATGTTCAGTCCACCTGTGCTGTGCCTATGCATAACTGTTTTCTCTTCTAAATAAAAAGATAGATGAATATACACACACACACACATATATTCTCTGCTTGTCCTAGTGATTTGTTTATCTTCTGGAGTCTGGTCTTCTGATTACTTGATTATGATAAATTACTGAAAATATTTTAATTCTAGTAGAATCATTGGAAGCTATTGCTGTTCATCACATAATAGGGCTTAAAAGCAAGAACAAAATATTTTTATGCTTGAGTCATAAAAAAATATCATTCTAAAAAACTTTACTTCTAGAATTTTAACTTTGTCAAAAAATCTCATCCCTACTTCTTTATCTACAATCGGTTTAAACATCAAGATTTTTTTTTTGTCTTTACTACTTATTTATCACTTCGTAATACTATTTCTATTAAATGACAGTTTAATTTTTACTCTCAATTAGTCCCTCGGTTTCATAATATAAGTCGTTTACTTTTTTCAAAGTTAAATTTCTTTAACTTTGATATACTAACAATTATCAAATTGATTTTATTAAATTAATTATTAAATATATTTTAATAGTGAAATGGAGGTAGTATTAAATTAAATTTATGTAAAAATAAAAGTTTTTCAAGACAGGAGTAGTATTTTTACGATGGATTTCAAAAGATAGAAAAAGAGTCAATTCCG
Organism: Zizania latifolia; assembly: GCA_000418225.1. Classification (NCBI taxonomy): domain Eukaryota; kingdom Viridiplantae; phylum Streptophyta; class Magnoliopsida; order Poales; family Poaceae; genus Zizania; species Zizania latifolia. The sequence continues at coordinate 106,862 of KE372749.1, read as the reverse complement.
TTGTGCTACTAACTCCCTCTTCCGGTCGTCTTGGTCGTCTCCTCCCTACCAGATCTCCCCTTCACCTCTCCCATGCCTCCGATCCCGACCCCCTCTCGTCCGCTCTAGCACGCGTCGGCTCCAATGGAAGCTGCGGCGCCAGCTTCCCATGCCGCCGCCGCTCGGGGCGTCCGGTCGCAGCAGTACGCGGTGCTGGCTCTCACCTTCGCCGCGTACGCGTCGTTCCACGCCTCCCGCAAGCCGCCGAGCATCGTCAAGGCCGTGCTCTCCGCCGACTGGGCTCCATTCTCCGGGCCCCGCGGGCCGCATCGCCTCGGCGAGCTCGATGTTGCCTTCCTCTCCGCCTACGCCATCTCTATGTTCGCCGCGGGCCACGTCGCCGACCGCGCCGACCTCCGCCGCCTCCTCGCCGCCGCCATGGTCGCCTCCGGGGCCACGTCGGCGGCGCTCGGAGCCGCGTATTTCCTGGACGTCCATAGCCTCGCCTTCTTCCTCGCCGCCCAGGTCGCCAGCGGTGTGGTCCAGTCCGCCGGATGGCCCTGCGTCGTCGCCGTCGTGGGGAACTGGTTTGGCCACACCTCCAGCCGGGGGACCATCATGGGGGTTTGGAACTCGCATACCTCCGTCGGTAACATCGCCGGCTCGGTCCTCGCGGCCGCCGTGCTCGAGTTCGGGTGGGGTTGGTCCTTCTTACTGCCCTCATTTGCCATTGCCGCACTCGGCGTTGTCGTGCTAGTGTCTCTGGTCGCACACCCAATGGATGCTGGATTCGATCCGGAAGCAATGGAGGTTGAGATGAATGGGGAGAGTGGAGAGGAGGTGGAGCTTCTTGGGGAGGCCAAGAAGGATGTGGAAGGGGATGAAGATGTGTTGGAGTTGGATGCAATCTCGGAATTGCCGAAGGCCATTGGGTTCTTGGAAGCATGGAGACTACCTGGCGTCGCCCCGTTTGCGTTCTGCCTCTTCTTCTCCAAGCTTGTTGCTTATACATTCCTCTACTGGTTGCCATTCTATATCCGGCAGAATGGTATGCCCTTATATGTTTCTAGTACGTTCTTATTGTTGAGTTAACAGCCAATAAAGTATCAGCTTGCTACTTGATGCTAGTTTTTTTTAATTGTTGTTAACTGAACGAAAACTGGTAATGTCTAGCAATAGGTTTAGCTCAACTGTCTGTAACTTTGCTGCCAAACTCTAGATCCTTAGAATTATGTTCATGCCAGAAGTTCCAAGTTTTTAAGATTTCGGTCCTCAACACGGGCCATATTTGTTGAATTGTTGGATGATTATTAGGTTGCAATGTGACATCGCCAACACACCTTGGAAAGTAATAGTACTAGAAGACCTTGATTTATACAATTATACTGCAGCTCCCCTGATCTTTAGGGAGCGTGTTCAGCATTTCTCCCAGTAGATTTCAATTTTCAAGTAGCAATGTTAGGCTGCTCACAAGTTTCTGACAAGATACTAAAATTTTTCATGTCGAAGCACCATTTTAATTGTTGATTGAAATGGGTAATACATCATCTGCCAACCTAGTTTTCCATGTAGAAGTATAATAGAACTCAGAAGTTGACGCAAGTAACTAACCTGGCTTATGAAGTGTAACTACCTGTCCTCTGATGATATGAAAGACACTAGTCTTCTATTGGTCGGATTTTGTGAATTTATCGTAGCATTATTTCTATAATCATTTCCTGAGTAACTTTTGTTTTACCAATTACCATTTTAGAGCAAACATGAGGGAGTATTTAATTTAGTCCACCATCCTATGTGTTCAATTTTGCAGCTGTAGCAGGTCAGTTCTTATCACACAAGGCTTCAGGAATTTTGTCTGTTGTTTTCGATATTGGAGGAGTTTTGGGAGGTATTTCGGCTGGTCTTCTGTCAGACGCAATAGGTGCACGAGCTGTAACATCAGCTCTGTTCCTTTTTCTTTCAATCCCTGCGCTTATCCTTTACCGGACATACGGAAGCATATCGATGCACCACAACATTGGGCTCATGCTCCTAGCTGGCTACTTTGTGAATGGCCCTTACTCCCTCATCACCACAGCTGTTGCAACTGATCTTGGTACTCAGGATGCAATCAAGGGAAACTCAAGAGCATTGGCTACAGTTTCTGCCATAATTGATGGCACTGGATCTGTTGGGGCGGCTTTGGGGCCCTTGCTTACAGGCTACATTTCAACTAGAGGATGGAACAGCGTATTTTTCATGCTGATCGTTTCCATATCACTTGCCCTCGTATTTTTGATACGGCTGGCAAAAGATGAGATTGTTAGCAAGATGAGTGCAAGGCATTAGTGTTGTGTTTTCTGATTCAGAGGATTGTAGTTGCTTAGGAAGAGTTGTAGATGATAGAAATACGCCGTTTCTTCGTTACATGTATTAGCCTGATATATTGTGAATTACTGAACTGCCAATCCATCATCCATGATCCATATTCATAGTTATTGCTGGAGTATACATCTTTGGTTGATGTAATCCTTTTGTACAACAGTTTCCCAATATCACATCAAACAGTCACAATGTTCTTTGCAGACATATTGATGAGTTGGGCGAACCAGAGCTAAAGATGGTCACACTGACAAAAGACGGCGAGTTCTTGATAATTGACATACGCCCCATTGAGTGAAACTGCCGCCAATTGGCTCCTCTTTTCCGTGGTTCTTGTCTCATGGTCATTCAGTTTTCTGGTCTCCAAATACAAAAATTATGGAGACAAACACAAATGACCAAAATAATTGCATCAAAGAGTATGAACAATGATCATTTTCGTCTGACCAGTCTTAATGCTCAACCTTTTTCGAACTCCAGTATGTAACCCAATTAACTAACTGGGTGTGTACACCTTTTGGAGGAAAGCACAGGCAAATATACGCAGTTCTGTACATTCCTTCAGAGACATGGATGCAACTTTCTAGGAGCAGTTGTGCATCACACCTGAGACCAAGTACAGTACTTGACAAATTTCTTAATTACATTTGGTGGTTTCAAGTATGGCTTTGACACCTAATCAAGGGGCCAATGGCCTAAACATGGCCCATACTTTGGGCTGACATACTTCTCTAAAGTGTGGCAGAGATAACATAAAGTATGTTCACATTTTGCATCTGAACTTCAGATTACCCCTTTCATTGCAGACATGAGTACAGCAATGACTAGATGGGGCCAGGGTTTTGTTCTGAAGCAAGGATGTATATATGTGATCTCTGGGTCAAAGGGTTCCAGCAACAGAGTCCATAGCTCATCAGCTCCTCACTGTTCCATCCCATCTGAGTTGAAGTACTAGTCCAGCTTCTGAACTATTCCAAGATCCTTACACTTACACAGGAGTCAGATGAAGACCTCCTTGCCATTGGTTGCTGCTGTCCTGGTTCTTTTCCTGATGGCAGCAACAGTTCAGAGCATTCGGATGGATGCAGAGAGTCATTCAGCATTCAGCAACCAGATAGTGAACAAAGTAAGTGTTGATCACTAGCATTTGAGTGTCTTGATAAAGATTGAGCAATGACTGTATCTGCTGATGCTTAGTTGCTAACTGATGTGCATTCTTTGTTTTTAGACATCAGGGGATAAAGTGGTGGCAAAGACTGATGGTGAGCCATCTGGTGAAATGGAGAAAACCATTTCTGAAGAGAAGAATAGAGTAGGACATGGGCTTCCTGAGATCCATGTGGATTACTATGGTCCAAGAGGCCATAATCCTAGACATCACTGAATATTTCTTTCTTCATTTCTCATTCATTTTTCTCTCTTTAGATAAGCTGCTCTCAACTAGTGAGCTCACCAACTGAGGTGGTAACCTGCTATAGCAAGATCAAAGGTGTAATTCATTTATTTATTTTCCTCCTTCCTTTCTTCCCCCTGTTGAAGAGGGCAAGAAACACCATTGATGTACTAACTTCTTGACGACATTTCAATCAAGAAACTGCAACTTGATTACAGAGTTTCAGAAACTCACAAAATGGGGATGCAATTTGCCTAGTTGTGTGTCACCGGCCAGGAATTCACTCGGTATATAACTCACTCTACTTCTCAATTGATACTTGTAACTGATAGCCGGATGAGGCCCCGGACCTCTCCGCCGCGGTGGCGCCGTTGTAGGCGGCGCGGCGAGGAGGCAGGGGACTCAACCCGGAAGGCAAAAGCCAGATTACAAGCATAGGAAAATAGAGTGCAGGGATTGGTTTATATAATACCAATCCCTTCCTAACAGATTTGATTGCTAAAACAGAATAAATCCTAATTTGCTATACTTAAGGACTAAACAATCTAGACTTGCTATTCTTAAGGACTAATCAAATCCCTTAGCTGATACTCATCTGATTTCCTTGGGTCCCCTTCCCTGTTCGGCCTGATCTCCTCCTGATCTCCTGGTGCCGCCCCTGACATTGTGTTACTGCAAGTCTCCAACATCCCATCCGCAGCTTCTGGTGTCAGTCTCACGTTTGGCTGAGCATTGCCTGATGTGCAGCAGTTTTCTTTGCCTGGATTTCCTCTTCATGTCATCAGGTGGTATGACAGAAGACAGCCCAATATTTTTTAAGCTACTAGTGATTGTCTGATTGATAATTTAACCTTTGGTTTTCTTCTGCCAGCTCTGGCCTCTGGTTTCAGAGCCATCCCTGATATTTTAGTGGCAAGAGGTGAAAGTATAGTCTGGCCCATTAAACATAAACTTGTATTTATATATTAATTACAAATATAATATTCTAGATATTGCAAATACAATCTGTATGTGTGGTATATACTATTACTCTACCTAATGCGTACATACATAGAGAGGCCCATGATTTCTGCCTCAGGACCAGGCCTGTCTGGTTGATGCTTAATGTGCCAATTAAGTGGTGTAGAAAAAAGCCTGTAAATACATATACCTGGCAAATACCTCTGCCCCAAAAACTAATACTTCACAAAAAGAGGAAAAACTATTAAAATAGATCAATGCAATTAATACTCCTAGTAAAAACAGCTCTTGACATTTTTTGCTTTCATAAACAGCTCTTGACATTTTTTTTACTTTCATGGTCACTTAGAGTCTTGGATGTTAATTTCTGTCACTAATACATTTGTTTAAAAATACAAAAAAGAGATTACTGCTCCTAACTAGAGGGAATAGTCATTGCACTTGATTGCTCAGCACCATTCGTTTAAGAATTAGTGAAATTTGGTGTTGCTGCTTTACGTAGTGTATAATTTGCTGAGTAGCATAATCTATTGATTTCTCCTATAATTATGTGGATCATGAAGAAAGAATTAATGTTAGCCAAGTTGCAATTCATGTGGGGCAGAAGGGGGTAGCTCACAGCTGCAAGTTTTATTTAAATAAATCAAATGTCCATGTCAAGACGAATTGCTAGCTTGTAAAGGATCTTCTTATATTTAGTCTCATAACGATTATTGCAAGTAAAATGGCATCCGATTGGATCAGACAAAAACCTATACCATGCTCTTAGGAAAAGCTTGAATGGCTACCGGTAATTCTGACCGATACTAGAATAGAATTAATAAGCTTGTTCCTTAGAAATGTCGGAATATATCATGTTTCTCATGGGAACTGACATGTTCCCTATGAAATTTCTGCAAAAAAAAAATTATGCATTCAAAACTAAAAGATTTGTAATTTCTTTCTTAAAAAAGATGTGCCGCATTCCCTGAGTTTTTTTAATAATATATTTTTATTTAAAATTATATTTTTGGTGATCTTTCAAAAAAAATTACAAAACTAAACCCCATCATTGGTTTAGTGATAGAGTCCTATCGACAGTTAAAATAATGATATAACCCTTGTCACCAAACCTTTAGTCCGGATTTTTTTTGTCTCGACTGTTGGTTTGACAACAGAACCTAATGTCGATATGAGTTCACGGTCATATTCTAGTCTCTATCGACTGTTGATTTAGCGATAGGGTCCTATCGACCGTTTAAATAGCGACATGATCTCTATCCTCAAACGAATGGTCGACGGTGTCTAATTTTTATTTTTTTAAAAAAAATCACCAAAAATGTAATTCCCAATAAAATATATTATTTTTGTAAAAAAAACAATTTCCATCTGTTTTCCCGGCCCATCATCTGTCCTGTCTCCAATTGCAGCCCACCAACATGTGTTCTTCCAGCCCGGGCTGCCACGTCCGCTTCCACCCGACCTCGGCGCTGGAATCCATCGCTTTCTGCCGGAGACCTCGGCGCCGTGCTCTGCTCTGCTCTTGCCCTACCTGCTCTGCTCGCACGCTGCTGTCTGCTGTGCCTGGAAGTGCTGTGCTGGCCTAGTCTGCTCGGTGGGGGGAGGGGGAGGAGGATGCGGGGCGCGGTGGCGGTGAAGGCGGGGAGCAGGCCGCCGTGGGTGGGGCTTGGG
>KE372749.1:61686-100488 GCA_000418225.1 Zizania latifolia | reverse complement strand
CAATCGATCTTTTGCAGGGATTCGCTTCCTTGGGTGCTGATCGTCAGAAATATCATCGTCCTAGCCACTTCTTTCGGTGCATTCTAGGTAATGTTTGATAGACGGAAGCCTCATATTATTCTCCCAACAAAACTAGAAGAAAGTGCACTCCCAATGTGGATCAACCTTCTCATCGTGCCCATATGGCGTGGCACGTTACTCCCTTTCCCGACGCTGATGAGCCTTGATATGGTGTCTTAGAGTTCGGCTTTCTTTAATATGGAAGCTTGACATGTCGATCTACACCATGTTCATCGGCTTTGCTGCTTCATCAAATTTTATTCTTCCTTGTTCGACAGCGGATTGAATCTGCTGAAGAAAAACTTTACATTCATTTGTGTTATGGGAGCTAGTATTATGCCACTTATAATATTTTTTTCTTTAATTTTTCTGCTGATGGAATCACATGATTCGGCGAGAGCTAGATCTGCTTCTCCTTCAGTAACAAGTGAAAAATCTTATCTGCCTTGTTAAAATCAAAATCATACTTTTATTCTTTCTCAGTGGCTTTAACCCACAGACAAGTTACCATCTTCTTTAATCTGACCCATTTGGTCAAGGCGATATCCTCCTGCTCTGAATTCGATGAGTAAAATTACACCTGTGCTACTCGCTTTTGCGTCTTCTCTTTGCGCATCTCTTGAAATCGGCTTTCATGGGCCGATACCCTTTGTCTAGGTGCGACAAGCTGTCAAACTCCTGGGAAGAAAACCTCTCCCTAATCGACGCTAGCAGGCCTTGAAATGCTAATTCGGCTAACTGAGGGTCGGTTAGGCTAAGGCTATAACATTGGCTTCCCACATCTCATAAGCACTGAATATATTCTGGCACTGATTCATCCATATGCTGCTTCACGGCCGTCAGGTCTATCAATTTCATCTCCTAGATTCCGACAAAGAAGTACTTATAGAATTGCTTTTCTAAATCGGCCCATCCCTCGATCGAATTCGGTGGTAGCGAAGAAAACCAAGATAAAGTCAATCCCGACAAGGATAATAGAAAGAATCTAACTCAGAGTGCCTCCTCGACCGATGCATCTCCGCATTGTGCGAGGAAATGGCTGATATGCTTAACCATCAAAGTACTGTCCTTACTAGAAAATTTTGAAAAATCCAGGACTATGTACCTGTTTGGCAGCGGCACTCTGTCGAACCAATCTAGATATGGGTGCCGATATATATAACTCTGCTTTTTGGCTTGAGCCCGAACTAATCCCTCGTAATATCTGCAATGTTGTAGGCGAAATCATCTTCTTTTGGCGTCAGGTAATGCTGCACCGGCATCGCTGCCCTCTCTTGACGTTGATGATTATTTTGGGGCACTGTTCCTTCAAAACCCATCTGCTAATGTTGAGGTCTGTAATAGGCCGTATGATGGTACCCTAGTGGAGGTGCACTCGTCAGAGGTTGGTATGTTTGTGACTGCGCACCAATCGGAATTAAGGCTAACGGTATGGAGCTTGGCACCATGTTGCGCTCTAGCCTGTACGTCACTAGTGGCAGGAGAGTTGTCATGAGCGGAGGCGAGCTCAGAGTGATAGGTGCCGATGACCTTGGAAGATAGACCAGTCCTTGAGGTAATTCTTGGGCAATGGATCCGTCTATCGTATTCCTGATCAATCCGTGCAGAGTGTTTACTAACACACTAGATTATTTAATAAGTGCATGATTAACTGTCTCATTGATCGTGTCCTGGAACGATCTTTGTGGGCTCTGATTGCTAGACTCGGCTTGTAGGGCTGGAATCGGTAGTTGAGTCTTTTGGATCGCCCCGCACTGAGTCATACTAAAAGACTCCAAGCACAGCTTCTAGAAATCTGCAATGGTCTATTGTACTTTTTCTCTCTATTCATCGGTTAGAAGTTCCATGGTGACCGGGATGACAACATTGTTGGTGGTCTCGGGCTCTTTCCCAGTCATGGTGCCGATGGAGAGGAATAGTCTAGAAATTTATGAAGCTGTCCCACTGTGCATGCCAAGAAAGCGTGTTGACGTAAAAATCGCAGGTATCCCTATGTCTTCACACTCAAAGGTCTAGGAGAGTTTGCTTAGCTCCAGTGCAGGTCCTAAATAACCCAGAGATGCTAGAAGGCTTACCAATCAATTTAACCCTGTAATTGACAAGGAAGCAAATATGAGATGTTCTAACGCTATCGGTGATGGCCTATCAGGATCAAATTCGATAGCACGCGTGAAAACCGTGATGCATCGTGGAAAACGCATAAAGTGTAATAAATCCCACCAATCAATCCCACCAATCGGCTCTAGCATTAACACTCCAAAGTACCAATCTCTATGGTTCGAACCGAACCGATGCAGCGTAAAGATATGTTACCGAGAGAACTACAAATAAGATGAAATCGATCGATAGAATAACAGATAAATCATCGGCTAAAACCCCGATGAACACCGAGCCAATAGATCGAACCAAACCTGCTCGTATGTATCCTCGTCAACACCATGGATTGGGCCTAACCGAGACAGCATCCCGTTGATGATCGGCATACGATCTAATCTAATATGATAAATTGCACCGATATGATTGGCAAATACATATATTCGAATAATAAAGCATAGTATAAGAAAGCGAATCAATGTATTAAACCGATAACTAGCAAATCTACTCTATCTAATCACAGTATTGGACCCAACCGAGAAAGCCATGAACACATGAATTAGTTTACCAAATACGCCATCCCCGTCGAAGTTAGAGATCGGACTTAACCGATGAAACCATGACTCCGATGGGGAATCACCCTAATGCTACGTACCTAAAGTTGACGATGCGCCGAAGGATTAATTGGTTGGTTGTGTGAACTTCTTTACAATGACTCCAGGCTTATATATTTATAGCCGGATGAACACGTTATCTGTGGATAACACAGAATCCTAACTGACTCATTTATCTGCTAACTAAATGATAACTAACACGAAGTATCAGCTCACGCCGCGCGCAGCCCTTCTTCGCCTTTTAAGCCTCTATCGACGGCCCATCGGCTTCGTTACCTGGTTCACCAAGCTGATGTTGCGCCGTTTTAAATTCTGATGTCAATAACGTCATATTTCAGCGTTGCACAGTTAAAATTTGATCAGATGGCTATGATTTGCGCGTGGAGATCCAACGGCTCAGAGGTGCGTATGATGTTTGGCTTCACGTCGGACGTTTAGCTGCTAATTATTCCAAAAAATAATGATCGGATGAAAAAACATAAATATATTTTAGTAATTTGAGAAATAAATAAAACAAAGAATTCCCAACGAAATCGCATCCCAAATCCGTTGTCATTTTTAACACCTTCCTTTGCAGCATCGCCCCTCGCCTGCTCTGCTCCGGTCGCACGCGGCTAATCGCGCCGCGTGGGCGCGTGCAAACCCCCTCGCCTGCTCGCGATCCCGTAGAGCGGTAGAGGCGTTTGAGCTTGCCCTTTCTGCGCGGGCGAGCGGCGTGCTCGGTGGGGAGGAGGATGCCCGGGGAGCCGGCCGCCGTGGGTGGGGCTTGGGGCAGCGGTGTGGGTGCAGGTAGCCGGGGGCAGCAGCTCCACCTTCGCTCTCTACTCGCACGCGCTCAAGGTCGCGCTCGGCGCCGACCAGCGCCGGCTCGCGCTGCTCGGGGTCGCCTGCGACGTCGGGGAGAACCTCGGCCTGCTCCCGGGTGTCCTCTGCAACCGGCTCCACCCCGCGCTGCTGCTCCTTATTGGCGCTGCTGCCTGCCTCGTCGGCTACGGCTCCGTCTGGTTCACCGTCTCCGGCTCCGGGCCGGCGCTGCCCTACTGGCTGGTGACCGATCCTTCTCTACTCTGAAAATTCCTTTTTTTTTTACTTCTTGATCTGTTACAAGTATCTCACTTCTGAGATGGATTTGCTAAGTTTTTTCAGTAATTTTACTTTAAAAATTTGTATTCAAATGCACATTAGCAGGACATTGTCGCTAGGTTATGAAATCGGACTTCTGTTGCTATACTGTATTATAAGTATAAAGATAGAAAGGAGCATGTTCCTGGAAAAAAAAAGTCCTTTTCTAAGATCCTAGAAACAAAAAGAAAACACTAAAATGGGAATTGCTGTACTGAACGCTAGCAAGCAAGTTTAGGTCAAATTTGGTTTGAGAATAGTGCACACCATTTGGCTTCACACTCCAGCAATATGCACACATGGAGGAATTTTACTTCTACATGGAAAATCCCAGTTGGGGCAGGTTTGTGGGGTTAGCTTACTTTGCCAGCTTCTTAAGATGGCAATCTTTAGTTTGATAGGATTTGCTCAAGCTGACTAGTGAACGTATTGTCGTATTTCAGATATGGTTTTCCTTATGCCTTGCTGCAAACAGTGGTGCATGGTTGGGGACTGCTGTGCTGGTAACCAACATGAGGAACTTCCCACTCAGCAGAGGTGCTGTTGCTGGCATCCTTAAAGGGTACGCCGGTTTAAGTGCTGCTGTGTACACTGTATTATACACCAGAATACTTCAGGATTCATCTGCAAACTTTCTGCTTTTCCTCACCCTGGGAGTTCCTGTCGTATGTGTCGTGACAATGTATTTTGTGCAACCTTGTGAACCCTCACTTGTGGAAAACTCTTCAGAGCAAGTCCATTTTCTGTTCACTCAAATCTCCAGTGTTCTGCTAGGGGTTTATCTTGTTGCGGCCACGATATTGGATCATTTCATAACTCTTACTGATGCTCTGAATTATGTTCTGCTTGTCATTATGGCCCTTCTCCTCTTTGTTCCACTTACAGTACCCTTGAAAATGACATTGTTTCCAAGTAACCGAAGAAAAGGTCAACCTGACTCATCAGAGTGTTCTTCTGCTGATCATGAGCATACAGAACCACTCCTTCCCTCTTCGTCAGCATCAAACCTTGGTAATATAGACGACAGTGATGCCACAGATATTGACATTCTGTTAGCCGAGGGTGAAGGGGCTGTAAAGCAGAAGAGAAGAAGACCAAAAAGGGGAGAGGACTTTAGATTTCGTGAAGCACTGCTGAAGGCTGATTTCTGGCTCTTATTTGCAGTATATTTTATTGGGGTTGGATCTGGAGTCACTGTTCTTAATAATCTAGCACAAGTTGGAATTGCAGCAGGTGCTGTCAATACAACTATATCACTCTCCCTCTTCAGTTTTGGAAATTTTTTTGGTCGCTTAGGAGGTGGTGCTGTTTCTGAGTATCTTGTCAGGTATTGGAATTTCTTGTCTTACATTATTGCATTTTTTGTTGAATTGAGAAATTTAATAGGATAATTTTATTTACCAGTCCAAGTACTAGTTATCTTATATATTCATCCTGTCAAGTTTCTTGGAAGTTTTGGTCTAGTATGGAATACTTGGTAGCTAGCTAACACATAGATTTTATGCATTGGGCCTTTGGGGTAATAAACATGTCATACTCTGCCATGATTTATGAAAGTGTGAAACAACTATTTCCCTGATCTAATCATCAAAAGCCTCCAATCCGGTTTCAATCCTTTTGCGATTAAATAATAATTCTACAGTAACTTGTCTCTATTTTTGTAGCAGAAGCAGTAGGGAAGGTCAGCTGTCCCATTGTGTGTAAATGTCAAATGAACAATTCTTTTGTTCGTGTTCATGTTTGAAGTGCTTTTCCTTAAGTTTCAAATTGTTTATATGAACTTCCTTTAGTTAGTTCATCAAGCTTCTTTTTCAGGTCAAGGACACTTCCACGGACAGCGTTGATTGCATGCACCCAAGTAGTGATGGTAATTACATACCTTCTCTTTGCATTGGGTCAGCATGCCACACTTCATGTCTCTGTCGCTTTACTTGGCATTTGTTATGGTGTCCAATTCTCTGTGATGGTGTCGACTTCATCGGAGCTGTTTGGATTGAAGCACTTCGGAAAGATTTTCAATTTCATATCCTTGGGGAATCCACTTGGCGCACTCTTGTTTAACAGTCTTGCAGGGTATGTGTACGACCGCGAAGTGGAAAAACAGCATGCCACGACGATGGACTCAGACATTGCATGCCATGGCCCTAATTGTTTCAGACTTACATTTTGCGTTCTAGCTGGCATGGCTAGCTTGGGTACATTGCTGAGCATAGTTTTGACTGTGAGAATCCGGCCAGTATATCAGATGCTTTATGCAGGTGGATCATTCAGCCAGCCAAGGAGCTCTGCACACTGAGAAAGGTCGATTGGGACTTTAGGCTTTCCAGAATTTACATTAATATAGTATGAGATCGAGAGCTTGCTTGATTGTGTTCTTAGATCCACTATATTCAGTTGAGTATTGGTGCTCTGCACTGTTATTTCCAGAATTTACATTAATGCATTGAAGCAAGAAGCCAATAATGTAATGACAGAAATTGCTGCTTTTGTATGATAGCAATTTATAATTACACTCTTAATTTCTTCAACACACCAGCTATGTTCTCCTTGGGTGTTCTCATCTTCTGAGATAACTATATTTCATAAGATAAATGCACTATGGTTCTGGAGAAACTCATATAATAGACTAATCAATGAAGCATGTATACAACAGAGTAGGTTATTGGTCATTTTTCACAGGTATGTTAACTTTCTCATTGAAGCTAGCTTAGCTTGTCCCTTGTGGCCTTGCCCCAGCTTCATATACCTCACATGAAAGCTTAATTACTCTTCTCTAATTCAATGTTGATGAAAGAAGTTTGACTTATCCGGTGACCTCAATAAAATATTGAAAGCTATAATCGTTAGTTAACAAGTTTGTAATAGCATGATTAACCTAAAATCCTAGATCCGCTCCTGGACATGTACATTTGTTTCTAAATCTCCGATTTGAACACTATTTCATTGTTTTGAACTCATTCAACTACCACTAGAAGAGGAATTCAATTCAAGCTGATGAATTGTGTACAAACCTTGATCATTCAAAGCAAGATATTTTCCACAATGGAATCCAAGAGCAATTCAATTCAAGGTGGGAGTCCACATGTCCTTTCTGCTTAGCCCCACCAATGGCTAGAGTTGAGCCAACCAAGCCCTTGTCATCCATTGCAATGAGCCATTTTATGCCCACAAGGAAAGCAAAGCTGTAAAGCTCCGACTTGCTTAGCTCGGGTCGTTTTTTTTGAGTGGGCAATTCAGCAATTGGGGATCGGCAACGAGAGGACCAGTTGAGGCTTGAAGCTTTGAAAGTGGTGTGCTACTAACTCCCATGCTCTTCTCCAATTGTGAATGGCAGGTGTTGCAGCTTGCCAAATTGACTCTTGCTCAATCCTTTTCTATGCCCAAACCAACACATCACTGGCTATTAATGAATGTGTTATTATGTGGCGAGATCGTGTCAGTTAAGCTGGAGCCTATAAAGCACAATCAATCTTGAATTCTTGAAACGATGTGAAGGATCAGGAACACACCAGGGTTTTATCTAGTTCGAGCATTTCATAGGATAATAGTCGTATATCCTATAAAGATTGGTTATAAGAGCAAATTGTGTATTACAGAGTGTGTTTTGGAGTTATTTTTAGAAACTTCTACCTTAGTTCTAAGTTTAGATTTACTTACTTGCATATGCTTTTTACCGCTATCATAAGGTTGGATATTTATAGGCATTTTACAGATGGGATAAGACAGTTGAATCCTCCTTCGGCACCGTCTTACTAAAGATTACAGTATAAAGTTTTATAGGGATTACATCGTAATTAGTTGTATAGGTATAATTATAATAATTACATGTATATTATTTATCTTGGTCGGTTTGCTTTATCGATGGATGAGAATACCAAAGTTAGTCACAATTAATGTAAGTCTGGTCACAAGTCTTAGTCAACACTCAAGAGGGTGCGTCTGGATGGACGTAGGTGGTAGCTAGATTTAGAGGGTCTTTAGCTCCGAGCATAAGTGTTGTTTTTTTAAGCCCTCTTCTAAGTCTTTAAAATCATAATTATAATCCATTGTCTCACTATGATAGTGGCCATAAATACTACGGCAATATTTTCCTAAGACCAGAGCCTACGCGCTCGAGATTGCATGGACAAATTTTGCAGCATGAATAGTCTTGGGAAAGTTTGGCAGCTCAGGTATCCTATCCTATCCAGGTGAAATAGGCTGGGATCTAGCCTACTAAACCAGGTCTTAATGACGATTGTTCCCTTCCAGGGCTAAACCTTAGCTGTACTTTACTGTGTCTCAAAAATCTTCTAAAGCTTCGTACTCTAAGTTTAGAGTTTAGAGTTTAAAGCAAATTTAATAATTACTTGCACCAGACCTGCCTATCTCCTGCTGTATCTTTGTTCTCGAAAGGATGACATTGTAGACATTGATATTATCTCTAATGTATATATTTTACACAGTTTTTCTATTTATATATAAATAATTAAGAATATAACCATATTAAAATATTTTTTGTGACAAATCTACTAATATCATTTTTACATATCAGATTATAATATTTTTTTAATATATCAATAATTTAAGATTCTAAGGTTTATCTGTACGTATGCTAAGACGTCGTCTACCCGTTTGTTCCAAACAAGAATACAGCCAAACTCATCCTCTGAACTGCACTGCACTGCACTGCACACAGAAAATTGATAAGAGCAAAATTACAGTATCAATACAGTCAATAAAAACAATATAAATAGTGAGATGAGTTTTTAGTGGTATGGATTTGTATTTCGCGCGTATTTATACATGCTAACCAGCACTTTATTACAGTGGTACTGCAGCGCCAACTGCTTGCCGAATTTAACCTCACTCCGGTCAGAAGTCAGAACCTGACCAAACCTAACCGCTGTAACTGCTAACCAAAAACTGAAGTTTTTACCGGTCTAACCGCCTGGCTTACCGCGTCGGGAGGAGACTGGAGCTCAAGCTCAATAATGGCGGTGAAAAGAGCAGCATGGATAAAGTCGGAGACAGTGTCACAGTGAAGCAGCCTGCTCTACACAGTCAGGCTCCACCACCCTTATCCTCCCTCCTCTGACTCCGGCCATGCCTCGTCTTGGTGTGATGCCATTTAGTATTTAGCAATGGTGTAGGTGGCCGGCAGAAAGCGCCATTGCCCACCCACCCGCCTGCCCGTCACCAGGGGGACGACCGACTTGGGGACGTCATTGCCCTCGTCGTGGTGCTGCTCGGGGTGGTGCCTCGGCATGGCCGGCGCCAGTGGGATGGAGCTGAGGCGGCTTCTGGGAGGCCTCTGGTTCTTGGCTCTGCTGCTGCGCCTGGGCGCGGCGGCGGGCGGCGGCGGAGGAGGAGGAGCTGTACAGTCCGCGGTCGCCACCGTGGACGGGAGGCGCGCCATTGCGGCGACGGACGAGGACTTCGTCTGCGCGACGCTGGACTGGTGGCCGCCGGACAAGTGCGACTACGGCACCTGCAGCTGGGGCCTCGCCTCCCTCCTCAACCTGGTCGCCACCCAACCTCTCCTCCTCCTCCAACAAATTCTTGCTCCAATTCTCGCCATCTTTTTCCCCCCTGTGAATCCAACTCACACGCTCTCGACTCTGCATTTCCTCTCGCGCAGGATCTCTCCAACAAAATCTTGCTCAATGCCGTGCGAGGTAGGCGACGCCGCCGCCGAGCCGCCGTAGCTCATCCTTATCTTCGCCGATGTGACGTTTCTTTCTTTCTCCAGCCTTCTCGCCGCTGAAGCTCCGGCTGGGCGGCTCGCTGCAGGACAAGGTGGTGTACGGCGCCGGCGTCGGCGGACGCCCGTGCACGCCGTTCGTCAAGAACGCGTCGGAGATGCACGGCTTCACGCAGGGCTGCCTTCCTCTCCATAGGTGGGACGAGCTCAACGCCTTCTTCCAAAAATCCGGGTAATTTTCCAGTCTCTGAACCTGAAAAAAAGAACATTTTTAAGCCTTTGGAATTTTTTCGGCCGACGAATTCAGATGGCGTTTACTCAAATTTGCAGCGCGAAAATTGTGTTCGGCTTGAATGCTCTCAACGGCCGGGTTCATTTGTCTGATGGTTCAATGGGAGGGCCATGGGATTACACCAATGCTGCATCACTGATACATTACACTGCGAGCAAGGGATATAAAATTCATGGATGGGAGCTTGGTAAGTTCAAATCATCTCGCGAAATCTGCTCCTTTTCGGCTACTGTTTAGTTATAAATATGCAGACTTTTACACATACTGTCAACATCGGTTTAGTTATTAATTTTCAGATTATTAAGCATACCAAATAAAGATGAGGATGACAGTTCTTGTACTGTCAGCCTTTCATTTTTTGCATTTTTAGCAAAAACTTTAATCAGAAATAAAGTCTTCATGCAATTCAACCATATTCAGAAATAAAGAAACTTTAATATCTTTGCAGGAAATGAACTCAGTGGCACTGGAGTCGGAGCACAGGTCGGTGTTGAACAATATGCTGCAGATGTAATTGCACTGAAATCACTAGTTGACAATATATACAGGGGCAGTCCATCAAAGCCACTTGTTCTTGCTCCTGGAGGTTTCTTTGATGCAGGCTGGTTTACTGAGCTTATAGTCAAAACCAAACCAAACCTACTGAATGTGATCACCCACCACATCTATAATCTAGGGCCAGGTATGCTCACCATGAAATACTGACAGTCTGATACATGGATTGATTGAAACCTGAACAAATGCGCTGAACATTGATCGTTTCGCAGGAGTGGACACACATCTGATTGATAAGATCCTGAATCCATCTTATCTGGATGGAATGGCAAGCACATTCAGCAATCTTCAGGGGATACTGAAATCTGCGGGGGCGTCGACTGTTGCATGGGTTGGTGAGGCTGGAGGAGCTTATAACAGTGGCCGCCATCTTGTCACTGATTCATTTGTGTTCAGCTTCTGGTAAATTAAGAGATTATAAACTGAATAATGTCACTAATACTAAAGAGGTTATTCTGAGTATGTGTGAGTGTGTGTGGTTTTCAGGTTCTTGGATCAGCTTGGGATGTCAGCAAAGTATGACACAAAGAGTTATTGCAGACAAAGTATGATTGGTGGGAATTACGGCCTGCTAAACACAGCAACATTCCAACCAAATCCTGACTATTACAGGTACCTTATATCCTTGAATTGTTTAAGTAGGTAAAAAAATTCTCAAAAAAGTAGGTAAAATCAACTTCATATGAAGAACTTCCATTGTAACAGATTGCAAACAAGATTTGATGCCTCTAGCAAAGTGTAGCTCTCTTTGTCATTAGTTGTGCAGAATTATGCCTACAATTGGAACCTGATAGCTACTTAATGGCCAAGCTAAGCATTGGTTCCACTGCATATAATCTTGCAGAATCAAATAAAGTGCCAAACTTGTTGCTTTTCATGACATTGTTTCAAATTTTTTACCTGCAGCGCTCTACTATGGCATCGCCTCATGGGGACCAAAGTTCTGGATGCAACATTCAGTGGCACCAACATGATTCGAGCTTATGCGCATTGTGCAAGAGATTCTGTGAGTAATCCAGATAAGCCTATGCCTTTTCATCACTAGCATTTAGCACAATGGAAATATTATTCGCTAATCGAATCTATGCACAATCTTTTCATTGTATATTCAGCCTGGAATAACTCTACTGCTGATCAACCTCAGTGGCAACATCACAAACCAAGTGTCTGTGACAAGTGAAGGTACCCATGCACAGACTGTAAAGAAGCATAGCAGAAAGGTCAGGCATGTTCCTGGTTTTGTTCAGGCAGCTGGATCCATGAGAGAAGAATACCATCTTACTCCCAAAGATGGCAGCTTGCAGAGCCAGGTGATGCTGCTAAATGGCAGGGCCTTGGTTACTGATGCAAATGGGAACATCCCTAGACTGGAACCTGTCAAAGTGGATACAGCACAGCCAATAGCTGTGGCTCCTTACTCCATTGTGTTTGCTCACATACCCAATTTCTCTGCCCCTGTCTGCAGTTAAATTAGCAGCCTATTTAGGGAGCTTCTGGTAACTGTAGGTCATCTCAGAATCTGAAGCTTCTCAAACGGTCTAGATTCTGATTCTGATTCCATATCGTGAATCTCAAAACAGGTCCTAGATCACAGTTGGTTTTGGGTAATTTGGTGTGATTGTTATTGTTGTTATAGGATAGGTGAGGTGAGGATGGGTAGCTAAGCTTGTCCATCTGAATATGAAGTAAGCTGCAAAGCTGAAAAGTTTGTGATTTTTTTCTTGTTCAGTTGTGTAACTTTGGTAAAAAAACGATATGATGAAATGGAAAGGGAAAAGCTCCAAACATATTTTCAATCCTCTCTTCAGTTTGGACTCAAATTGTGGAAAGGCAAACTGCGAAATTCTGGATGTCAATATCAATAGAATGAGAAGTTGAATGCAACTATAGTTACTTTTTTTCTAGGCAATTAACTTCCGAAGTTCGACAACGAAATAGCTGTAAAATTCCATAATGTGTTTGCCACAGCCATGCAAATTTGCCAATTTCACAATGCAGAGGGAAACATTTTCCATTACTTTACTATAGCAACAGCAGCCATCCAGAAGGTTGGGACCTCAAACAGAAAGTGACTATGGTATTGCAAGCCAGGTTTGATAAGATTGATAAATATACCATCAGTAACTGACATGCAATAATCATCATATCATTGTTCAAGAGTTCAACATTATCGTCGTTGTCATGGAACCAGGAAAATTTGCAGGAAATGCACCAGAGTCCAGAGATGGGAAGTCATCTGCACTCTGATCTCTTCTAAGTGAAGCTAAGAGTAAGGCTAATGTAACACCTCCAAGAGGCCAAAGAAAAGACAACAGCAATCCTGAAACAACATGAGATGATGCCAAGCACAACATACGGACTGGCAGGTGTTATTCATGATGTCCGTAGTCGATCTTAGAACTGCTGCCATTGGCGTTATGCTCTTAGAAGTACTTGAACAGCAGGCCTCCGTGCGTCGCGAAGAAAGGCGCAAACACAAGGGACTCGACCGCCATGAGCTTGATGAGGATGTTGAGCGATGGGCCTGATGTGTCCTTGAGGGGGTCCCCAATGGTGTCGCCGATAACAGCGGCCTTGTGGCAGTCTGATCCCTTGGGACCGAGGGATCTAGCATGCTCACTGGCACCAGCCTGAAACACACAGGGGACAGGTCGATACGAAGTTAGGCTCAAGAAGTATATGGGAACATGGTGAATCAGGATTTCTGAACATTTACCTCAATGTACTTCTTTGCATTATCCCATGCACCACCAGTGTTGGAGGCTGAGATGGCGATCTGTAGAAGAGAAAGATCATAAATTCATTGAACTAGCAAACTCGCACAAGCACATTATGTGTATGCGTGTGTATGTGTGCGTGGACGAAAGAGTAATGTGCACCTGTACTCCAGAAACAAGAGCACCAGCCAGAACACCAGAAAGAGTCTCCACGCCGAAGAGAGTTCCAACAATAAGGGGGGTGAGCATCACCAAAGCACCAGGAGGAATCATCTCCTTGATGGAAGCATCAGTAGAGATCTTGACACAGGTGGCATAGTCAGGCTTGCCAGTTCCCTCCATCAGCCCAGGAATGGTATTGAATTGCCTCCGAACCTCCTCAACCATCTTGAGGGCAGCACTTCCAACACTCTTCATGGTCATGGCAGAGAACCAGTACGGAAGCATGGCTCCAACAATCAAACCAATGAAGACCTTTGGAGACAGGACATCAACAACCTTCACTCCAGCTCTGCTGACGAAAGCACCAAAAAGTGCAAGGGACACCAGAGCAGCTGATCCAATGGCAAAACCCTACAAAAGAACATGGTCTGATCAAATTACGGCAAGGAACAAAATGATGCTTCCCAAGAACCCACTATTTCTAATGCCCAATTTCTGACTAATCTAATAGCTCAGGCATGTTCATTAACAGTAAAGCACATGACTATACCTTTCCAATAGCAGCAGTTGTGTTGCCAGCAGCATCAAGGGCATCAGTTCGCTCACGGATTCTGTGACTCATACCAGCCATCTCAGCAATTCCTCCAGCATTATCACTAATAGGACCGTAAGCATCAATGGCGAGGCCAGTTGCTATGGTGCTTAGCATGCCAAGAGCAGCAACCGCGATGCCATACATTGCAGCAATAGAGAAACTAACATAGATGCTAACAGCAATAGCAAAAATTGGGATGATAACTGATTTGTATCCCAGAGCAAGACCAAATATGACATTAGTGGCAGCACCAGTTCTGCATGAATCTGCAACATCTTGCACAGGGCTGCCAAAAAGAAGAAACATGTAAAGATTAAAACATGTATGCAGTGTAAAAATGGTGAAAGAAAAACATAATTTGAAACTTGTGGTTTCTTACCTGTAAGCATTGCTAGTGTAGTACTCGGTAACAAAACCAATAATCAGACCAGCCCACAGACCAATTGCGACGCAGAAGAACAAGCCCCTGTGAAGCCATGGCAAGTTAATCAGAAAGAGTACATTTCAGTATTTCACAAACAAATAACAAAGATTAGACAGGTAGCTCACCAGTTGGTCACTTCCTTCTGAGCACCGAAATTGAAGATAGTGAACTTTGCCGGAAGGGCCAACCAGCTGATTATTGCAATGCCAACAGTCATCAAAGCAGTTGAGATGATGAGCTGCTTCTTTAGAGCAGGTTCAATCTCCTTCACTGCCTTGATCTCAAAGAAATCAGTCGCAAAGAGTGTGGTGATCAAGCAGACGATGATGCCAACAGAGCTCACAAGCAGTGGGAAGCACATCGCAGTGAAATCATGGTTGATTCCAAAAGATGATATAGATGCAACAACAAGAGCAGCACAGGATGATTCAGCATATGACCCAAAGAGATCTGATCCCATTCCAGCGATATCACCGACATTGTCGCCGACATTGTCAGCAATCACCTGCAAAACAAGATTAGGAAGTTCAGAGAGGCAAGTGTCATCAACCATTAGCCACTGCATGACGGCTGAGATCATCCAATTAACTTCCCTAAACGCTATTAGCCCAACAAAGAGAGATGAAAACTCACAGCTGGATTCCTAGGATCATCTTCAGGAATGTTCCTTTCGACCTTGCCAACAAGATCAGCACCCACATCAGCAGCCTTAGTGTAGATACCTCCACCAACCCTTCCAAAGAGAGCCATGGAAGACCCACCAAGGCCATAACCAGTGATAGACTCAAAAAGACCCTCCCAGTCATCAACGTAATACAACTTAAATACATTAATGGCAATGTAAAGAACCACAAGACCACTAGATGCAAGCAAAAAACCCATAACAGCACCAGATCGGAAAGCAGTGATAAATGCCTTCCCAACACCCTTCCTAGCTTCTAGAGTAGTTCTGGCATTGGCATATGTGGCAATCTTCATTCCAAGGAAACCAGATACCAAAGAGGTGATTGCTCCAAGCAAAAAAGCCACAGTGCTAAAGAGCGCGTTGAAAAGAGCTGGTTTGCAGTACTTGTCCTTGCTGTAGGTGCAGGGCTGGCTCTTTGTACTGAATCCCTCAACCGAACCAAGGAAGAGGAAGATCACGACAGCGAAAATTGACATGAAGACACCAACATATTGATACTCGGTGAAAAGAAATGATGTTGCTCCTGCTCATAAAAGAAGGCGATTGTTACATATCAATCATATCATTTAACATAAAAAAATGCCAACAGAAGCATAGTTTCGTTACATTACATGGTGCACATATTGGATTACAAATGCCCATACATACAAACACAAACTAACACAAAAGATTGGTTTTGTAGGACCCTGCAAGCAGCATGAGACTGGACACCTTCATTAACTTTGGTCCAATTGTATCTTTCTGACATCAACATATTTTACATTCAGAGGTAACAAGGCCCATGCCCAAATCCTAGCACATTCCAAGATTGGTGGCACACATAAACAAACCGCAAAAGTGGGACATGTATCTCAAGGGCATTAGGCCATCCAGACTGATCAAGGTGTCGAATTCATAGGCCATGTAATAAGTGACACGTGGTGACAGATGTCGGATATCCTTATCAAGAACATGGCGTTTCCAGATTAGATCTACCGGGCACCAGAACATTGGAGTCCAGGCTTACATTAAATCATTAATGCAAACTTAAGTCAGCCTAATACTGACTGGATCAACTTGTTGAGTTTGACAGATCCGTCACGCACCTTCCCCTACAAAATTTTGTACGACTAAAAGCTACACCTTTAAAAGAACTCTTCACTGAAGCCTCGATTTAGCACCAACTACAAGCATACAAAACCAATGTGCAGATCTACACGCCGCAGGGAAGATGAAAAATGTTTGCCAGCCCCAATTAAGTGGCATAAAGAAAATTCTAGCAAACAACACTAATAACACAGGAGCCCCCACTAGAAAAATGCATATTTGGGACAGGCCAGGAATGACTAAAATATCAGAAAAGTACACGTTTGGACAAAGCAAAACTATTTGGCAGCCCCCACAAAGGAACCAAAAGCTCCAACGCAAAGATTTCGCTTCTATCGCATAAAAGCTCCAGTTTTTAACATCACTTCAGCAGTTCAGCTCAACTTTTTTTCACTGTATCCATCAAGTGCAGAAATATTTGGGTTCGCTTTGTTAAAATTTGGAATTTTACCATCAGATCATCGTTAAAATCAACTGAACAAGGAGGATATAACAAAAATCAAACCATTGAAGCCTGAAAGGTCGCACTCGTCGACAAAATTGTACGCCAAATACGAAGAGTTCAAACTACAACCCCACAAAAAACGCGCGAACGCTGCAACTTCTCCACCAAAATGGCCACGAAAAGCGCAGATCTAACCGAACCAGGCGACGGCCCCAGATCTGGGAAAGATGCCACCTGCCGCTCACCTTCGGAGATGGCGTTCTGGATCTCGGCGCACTTGACGACGACGTTGTGGTCGTTGAGGCCCTCCTCCTCCTCGATGAGGTAGTCCCCGTACCCGCCGTTCTTGCCCCCGCCGGCCGCGGCCGGCGAGAGCTTCACCCGCGACACGAGCACCCACTGCACGACGGCGAAGGCGATGCCGATGGCGGCGGCCACGGGGATGACCACCTCGGTCGCGAGCTCCGACAGGATCGCCATGGCGCGGCGGCCCCCAACAAAAAAAACCTAACGCGATGCGAGAGGAGGAGGAGGGAGGGAGGCAGCGGCGGCGGCGGGGGAGGCGACGCGTCTGCACGCTCTCCTGCTTGCTCGGGAGGCGTGTGATTATATAGGGCCGGACCGGAGGCCGGAGCTGTGCGCCGCGAGTGAGGTGGAGAGGAGAGAGAGAAATGCGATCTCCTCCTAATTACAAGATATCTCGAGGCGCTAACTGTAAAAATACCTCACTGGTGTGGTCACTTGCTTGTAATTTTTCTGGTAAGGTAGGGGAATTTATGCGCTTTTCCGGTCCCTTCCAAGTGGGCCCGAGAATAAATTTTATTTCTTTTTTACTGTATACTCCTTTCACAAAAAACTCCATTTTTATTTTATTTTTTACTCTCGTCACCTACTTACTATTATTAGTTTGTAAATTAAGAAATTTTGGTCTTTTAATACTTTTTATTTTTTACGTATCACTTTATAATATTATTTTTAATTAAGAATGGCAATTTAGTTTTTACCATCAGCACTATAGCTTATTAAGTTATTAACTTTTTATCTTGAAAGTAGAGTGTTTATTAAATTTATCTCAGAAGTAGAATGTTTGCGAGATAGATAGAGTAGATCTAGCAAGTCTGCCGTTAAACTGTACTGCAAATTTCCAGCTGAATACGGTCGATGAAACGGTTAATTGAAGGGGTAAAAATATGGTGAAATGGAGTACAATTTCCAAATTTACTGTTTGGTTTAGTTTTGCGCTGATGATGTGATTAATTTGAGCTCGACATTGACTGCCGCTTTCTACGAAATTCATGCAAACTTCTGTGAAATACTAAAAATCTCTGAACTCCAAACAGTTCAGAACAGTGTCAGGGCCCCTGCCGTTAGGTCTAACTAACAATTAAGCCCCACATTAACACCAACTTGACTTAATTTTTTTCCCAACTAGCGTCCTCAAATGTGCAAGTTGCTCCCCTGTAATTTCTGGAAATTTGTGCATTGCATCCACATTTCTATTTTTGGTTTGCCTATCCTGTGGAATAGAGAGCTTCCGTGTTCAAATCAAACCTATATTTCTTCACTTCATTGATATCATTTTATATATATTTATTAATATCTTATAATTATTGACTTTATTTTCTGGTGAGAACAATGAGTGATGGGGAGATATGGTGAGGCTAGGGGTGACTGTAGCGGATAGAAGAGGTGGGCAGTGAGGCTGTGGTGAGAGAGCGGCAAGATGGCTAGCGGCTAGAGGCTAGAGGCTAGGGAGTGACAAGGCTCGAGGCGGTGGGGCTAGGGGCGGTGGAGACGGGTGCGGCGAGGTAGTGGAGGTTAACGACTTTGCGACGGCGTGTGGTAGGGAGGATATGACGGGACACGAAACCACTATTAGTGCTAGATTTTATAAATGGACGGTCGAGAAAAATAGAAAAAAAGAATTAAACTGCCGCTTTTAATATTAGTATAGATATTGAATAGAGAGGTCGATGTAGATACCCTTAAACCTCACTGACATCACATAAACAATTATAGATTGTGTCACCTTGAACTCCTTTGTGATCACATTAAACTCTTTTGTATATTATGTGCTTTTCAGATAGGCACTTTTAAGCCATGGGAAAATTACATTTACATTTGTGATCAGTGAAATGAGCTGATATTCCATTCCTTGGCACTCAGCAGTTGAGACATGACATGGACCTTGCTTGATAGATGAGAAAAAACAATTTAAATACAGAGTAAATCCTTCCCATGATCCTGTCCAGGTAGGTCATGCAATGTCGCAGGATCAAACAGTAGAGAGTAGAGACAAGTGACAGATTGGTAGACATAACGAACAATATCCGATGTTGGGACACGGGTTGTTTTCTAGAAAATTTCACGGTGTTAAGAAAAAATCTATGTTGTTTAAGAGAACTATAGGTAGTTCTAGCGGAATCTTTTCTAATCTTAAAAGCAAACCTGATTCACCACTTAATCAGTAGCAGTATGAAATGCTCTGTTTAATCGAATTTGTTCGTTTGTCTGAAGCTAGCAGCAGCATTTTTGGAGGTTAGAGAGTACACGTCACGTCATGGACTGCTGTGCTGCCACGAAGGTTAGTTTGAGGCCTTTCTTATTAGTTGAGCTGTTCGATGCCACTCATCTAATGCTTGATGGAGATCTCCTACCCTACCAGCCATCTACTGTTGGTGATTTAGCATAGGTTTGTTTTAGTCTTATAAATACTTATTGAATTTGAAACTGAAATAAACGTACTGTATTCTGAATCCAGATTATAAGAATCAGTAGATGCAATATCTGAAACTAAACTAAATCCAGAAGCTAAGAAGCATAAGCTTTTCTATATTCTTACTAGCTAGATACTCAGACTATCTAGCTAGCTACTAAGAATCTCCACTAGCTAACAAACCTTTATAATATGAAAATATGCTTATGAATATGTAGAGAGTGTTTTTAAGTTTCTTAGTTTTAGGATTCTACTTTATTTATTTATAAAATCTTTAGCTCCGGAGTTTTACAATATAAAGTCAAAAAATATGAATCATTTAAAAAAGTTATTCTATGTAGCTATAACAAAGCTTTCGAACCTACCATAGTACCATTATAATTGTTCAGTGGTTACACAGAATCCACAAACCACGCATGTCCTTCGTTTCTCCCAAATTCGCAGACTATTTGAGATGTTGGTTAACTAGTCGTCTTCTCCCAACTCGAGTACTTCATGTTCAGAAAAATCCTTTCAATCGTGGTACACTCAACTATCTGCACAATGTCGATCGATCCTATATTCTTATCTGATGATTTCTCAACGACATTCAGTTTCTTTAATTTGGAGCGGACAGAAAAAATAACCAACCAGCTTACATTTTAATTATATACTGTCCTATTATGCTTTACAAAGCCATGGTACCAAAATATATATGTCATGGACCATCAGATGAGCATTCATTCATTAGCTTATCCTTTTCTTTCTCGATACCTTAATTTCCAAGGTGCTATTAAAGGCTGAGGTATTGTTTGGTGAGCTTATAGCAATTGGAAATAGAACTTCTAGCTCTCTAAAAAGTACAAAATTTTCATGAGATTGCAAAGGCTAAGACTCTGTTTGGAGGAGCTTTTTATAACTACAACTATTTTTAGAATTTTCAGCTCTTCAAATAGTCCAAATTTTCCTATAAATTATAAAACTCAATAGCTATAAAATCTGAAAATAAACTAATATATAGAAGCTAAGAAACAAGAGCTTTTCCAAATTTTCACCAGTTAGATACTGGTCCAGCTCGACAAATGGCCCCTAAAATTACGTGCTACTCATGTTTCAACAACCTCATGTGCGCACGACATATGTATCACCGATGCACGATATGATATGGATACGGCGATACGCCAATACAACGAATTCCAAAAAACCAAACCAAGATACACTGATATATGTAGTATATAAACATTTTAATATTTTTGTTTTTTTCTCTAAATAAAAATAATTGAATATGCAAAACAATGAGATATATAAAAAATGTAGTATATCTAGGATAAGTGAGATATAACATATGTAACAACTAGTTTAAGTTTAAAAGACTCAAACATTACGAGTTTACGATATTATTATATTACATAACTTAGTGGACAAGACACGAGTCATATACCTGAGGTCTAACATTTATAGGTTTTAATTTTAATGGGGCTTCAAATGAAATGTTACTGTCGACAACCGAAGTAACGATGAGCATCAGGTATGTATCGTGAATTAAATTAAATTAATTCAATAATCCTCGATACACGTATCGGATTCGGGTGAAGTACCCGGTGATTCACAGCACATGACCGAACTGCTGAACTACAGAAGGAGTTCTTAAGTTTGGCACCAAAATTCAGTCACAATGTTTCAATCACCTGCTTCTAATAACAGCTGCGTGCATGACATGATCAGCATGATCAATTGATCGATATAATATTTAGTTTTCCTGTCCAAATCCTCATCACACCTGGCTGTCACAGCATGTGGGAATTGATCGAAGAAATCCCAGCCGCGAAAGTGTTCAGATCACCGACTGAAGAAATGCAAGGAGATCGAGCAGTAGAGAGACCGACCGACACTTGGCTTAGCAGCTTGGGATACCAGACAGTGTAGCTCGCGTGGGATTGACATGACGTGCAAGCTATCGACCGCCGAGATGGCATGGTTGCTGTCGGTTGGTGCGCGCCGCGCGCGCGCGCGCGCTGGCGTGGCGAGCGCGTGGGAGAACGGGCCGATAGCCCGATGGCGCGCGGGCGCGGGCGCCCCGGCGACACAAATGTGCGCGCGCGCGCGGGCGGCGGCGCCAGGTTCACATTATCGCATAATCCGATAATCCTTTAGATCCGGTAAAATCATCTATCTTCTAAAAATTTTGCTGTTTTTTGAAAAGCACGTTAAATTTTACTCGAGTAATTTTAAGACCCGGTCTATAACTACTTTACTATAGAAACTCTAACAAAAATCCCCCTAAATCCTCTACATGTGAGGTCTCATCTATAGATTATATATTTATTGTTTTATATATGTAATAATATAGATGTAATCTATGTGATTTTCTGAACAAACTGAATTGTTGTT
Source organism: Zizania latifolia (assembly GCA_000418225.1). NCBI lineage: Eukaryota > Viridiplantae > Streptophyta > Magnoliopsida > Poales > Poaceae > Zizania > Zizania latifolia. Next base: position 78,868 of record KE372749.1, on the reverse strand, counting down.
TTTCAATTTTTTTTAAAACTTTTTTCAAATTATTTTGAAACTTTTTTCAAATTTTCCCTGAATTTGTTTTATATCTCCGATATATCCGATAATCTCATTTATTACTACCTCCGATATTTTATAAATATGGATAGATGAAACCCTGCGGCGGCGTCGAGCCGTCGATGTCCTTGCCGCGCGCGGCGAGCTAGCGGTGCGTCCGGCCGTTCGCTGCGCGTGCACGCAGTATATAGTACTCCGTATGTCGTTGTCAGTGGCGCGCGGAGCCACATCCACGCCATGACGACGTGGCGGCCGGCGTGACGCCGCGCTAGCAAACAGCCTGACTGCCTCACCGAGCCGGTGATCGAGGCACGCAACGTCGCGACTCGCGAATGCCGACGCAGACATCACCACCAACGAGGAGATCGAGGATCACGCCAACTTGCCAGGAAAAAAGCTTTGAGCAGCAGCTGCCTGCTTTGCGACTTTCGCGAGGTCTGTGTGTGTCCTGTTCTCTTTCTCTGCTAGCTGCTGTCCACGTCCATCCATCATGGCATCATCCATGACAATCTGATGGATGGATGTATTCTTGGTTTCGACCTCGTTATACCCATGAAGATGCCATGGAGATGAACAGAAGATGATGTAGTCTGACGAAGTTCGTTTGTTCAGTTGTGCAAACATTCAGAGCCGTGAGCAAGCGACTCATGAACGTTATGATCATTTCTGAACTGGAGGTGATCACTGATGAATGTTATGATTGTTTATGGATGCTAATTAAGCCTGTGAGTAGTGGTCGATTAATGAACACTTAATTAGTAATGGTAGCTTTATTATAGTATGGACCAGTGAGAGATTGATTAAGAGTAGTATTCAGTCATCTGTACTACTCTAATCAGAATTCATCAATTCAGCTCCCTTATCAGGGAAAAACCAATTGGAAGTGTGTGTGTATATCTGTTCTAAACTAAGTGTATTTTGGGTTTTACTGAAATAAAACTATTTTAAGTTTGATCAAGTTTATATAAAATAATAATGACAATTTTGATACCAAATTAACATCATTAAATGTATTATAAAATATGTTCTCATATATGTTTTTATAGTTTACTTGTTTGACATGATATATGTTAATACTCTTTGATATAATTACTCGGTTAAATTATAATAGTTTGACTTATGATAAAACTAGAAACACACTTATTTTGGTATGGAGCTAGTAGTATGCTATCTCCCTTATGTTCTAAAATATAAGACGTTCATATTTATTTTAGAAAAATTAATATTTATAAATTTTAATTAATAATTAAGCTAAAATATTTAGGTTCATTGTTATACATGTCATATAGTTAGATTGATATTTAAAAATTATTTTTATTTTAATAGTTGTTGATAATATATTATTAAAACAACTAATAGTTAACTTTCTACGTTAAATATCATGTAAAAAATTATGTCTTATATTTTGAAATTGAGCTAGTGGTACAGTAGACAATTAGATCTAGTAATTTCACAGCTCCCTGAGTGTTGAAGCTCACTGCAATTTGTCCCCATCTATCGCATAATTGACAAATAATATGTGCATGGCCAGCTAGAGATTTGTTCCTTCTCCCTGCACTTGCAAATGCAAGCTGGGTCTCTGGAAGACTGGAACACAACGTGGAGTAGCAGGAGTACGATGCAGCATCGTGTCGTGGCAAGTGGCACGCTTATGGCAGTCACGGGCTTGTGTTAATCCTCGTGACTGTACACTAGAGTTGCTTTTAGGGTATATTCCTCGGCCCTTCGCGTTCACACGTGCGCCCGAGAGAGAGTGCGGCAGTGAGAGCGTTTCTATTTCAATAATGCATAATGCATCATTTATGCTGTCTTAATATTGTAAAAATCAGATGATGTTTTAAACACTCAGCGAAAAAAATATTTATTATATTATTAAAAAATATTTTAAATAGATGTAACATTTCACATACGAGAAACAAATCAGTAATACGCATTACACTGTTGGCCGGTTGGCCTGAGGAGCGCGTAATATCCAAATATATCTAAATCCAATCTCAAGTCAGGATAATGCAAAAAAGCAAACATATATATGGCTGTAGCTTCAATTTGTTTCTCTTGTTTTCTCAAAATTATTATGTTCAGATTTCTAGGAATATAATGATCCATTTGGTTTGAATATACAGTAGAATAGGATGGACTCATCCTTGTTTTATGGCATAGGTGATTGTATCCTCTGTTTGATAAATGAAATAAGATAAGTCTTATTTTTTATTTCCTTAGAGATATATAATAAATTGTGTTTGTGCAATTATTTCATCAAACATGTGGCGAGGACCTTCACCGGTCTTTCCATCGTCAACTCCCTGCCGTTGACTCCCTACAGATGAGCTCATTTGCCACTGGTTTCCTTGTCGCGTGTGCTCACACTACCCTAATACAAGCTCGCCCCACCGTCACATGTGCTCTATCACTTTTTTTAGCAATCCACATAAGACAGTGAGATTTATATTAATTAAGTTAGAGAAAAATTACAAGATTACAATCCTACGAGATTGTAATCAGGAAAAATAAAAATACATTCCACACGGAGCAGCAGCTTCCACCCACGAACCAAGGACAACATTAACATCAAGCGAGTCGTCACTAGACGAGACCGACCAACGCTTGCAGGAGAGACTCCAACACTCAACAAAACCAAATCATACAAGCAACCATTTAGCAAGACTCGCAGTCAACTAGGGAGCGAACGCACACTGAAGGATGAACCTGTAGGAGATCGGTAAAGCGAGCAACAAGACCTTCAAGACGACGCCTCCAGGGAGGTCACGACGTAAAAGCGCCGCCATCATTCGTCTAAGAGCCTTTAGCTAGGTTTTCATCTAAGAGTCTCACGATAGGTCGAGAGGACGGTTACGCGACAAAACCTCAAAGGAGGAACATGGGCCCAAAGATGTCATCGATGTTGGCCCAACCAGGTTAGGCAAGGCTTTCACCTGAACCGATCCCCCAACCCTACCCTGAAGATGCTCTCAGACTGCCCTAGACAACCAAACTAACCTCTAGAAACAAGCGTCCTGTCATCGAAAGAAACTGGGACAAAAACAAGACCATGCAACCATGTTACCTAACCAAGCCTGCGCCCCTCCGCCAGCACAACTCTAGCACGCTGATGAACAGCAGACAAGCAAAGCTTCTTATAAGCCAGAACTCCGCCAAAACTGAGGGGCGCTCCCCACGACTGAGAAGGAAGGCGGCCATAGGAGAGGAGCTCCAAGGAGAGGGAAGAGGAGAAGCTAGAAGAAAGCGAACACTGTACTGCTGAGACGAAGCTGGCCAAGCCAACCACGGGCACGAAGGGCGACACGGGCACACTACTCCATGACGCCCAGAACAAACCAAAACTGATCCTCCTACGCTAATCTTGAAGCTAGCACTCAGTGAGTACCAAAGAAGATGCCACCAAGACCGACGACCCTTCGACAGAAAGAAAACCGCTGAGCAGGCAAACGGTGCCAACGCCGGCCTTAACAAGTTGACACAGCGAAGGTAGAAATTGAAGATCCCCACACCAGAGCAAACCACATGCGCTTACTCACCCCACACCGGGGCACGGCCGCTGGAGCAACACTAAGAGCACCGCCGCATAGGCAAGCAGGACCGTCGGCCCCCTGAGCCTCGAGCCACCACCCAGATAGAAAAGAGAGGAGAACAACTACTGCCAGGGAGGGAGGGGGAGGGGCGGTGGCTGCGAGGGGAAAGAGGACCACTAGATCCGTCACTTGGCCAACGCCACATCGCATGTAGCTAGCGCCGCCAACTCACGCCGCTCTGCGTGCACAAGCCGGTCAGGAGCAAGCCAACTTCACGCCAGAGCAAGTCACGACGCCCCGTTGCCAGCCTTGAGGAAAGGCAACCTGGAAAAGGAGAACAGGGGCCTTGTCGTGCGTCGTCCTGAGGCCACCGCGCTGTCACACGCCGCCTGGCCATCGCGCGCTACCCCACGGCCGCTGCATGCCGCCAGGCCACCGCGCGTAGAGCTACGGCTGCCGCACGACACTCGGTCGCCGTCGTGTGCCGCCCGGCCACCGCAAGCTACCGCAAGAGGCTCCCCGGTGATAGAGAGGAGGAAGCGGATCTGAGCGCACGGGGAGGAGGATAAGAAGGGGAAGCTGCCCCACCGTCGTCTTCACAGCAACCGCCCCGAGACCTGACGGATAGCTCCGGCGATGGTGGGGAAGGGTGTTGTACCACACTTGCTTATAAGTGAGATGAACTCGTTTCTCGTTTTTATTAATAAGCTCGTCTTAAATCTTAATTTTTCTTAGAGTCCATTTCAGTACACTTGTTTTCTAACTAAACGTACACTTGTTTTCTAACTAAACGCTCTCAAAAGTCAAATCATCCCATCCCATTGACTTACAAATGAAACCACGCCATCCCATCATTTTCGACGGACCAAACGCAGCCTAAAAACGTGTCCTTGCCTCTTGGAGCGAGCTGGGGCCAGTGAAAAAAGAGAGAGAGCGAGCCAGCCCGGGAGAGGAAAACGATAGCTGGGCTGGCCCAGTGGAACAGTGCGGCTTTCAAACCTTTAGTTTTATTTAATTTTCAACCATTTTGCGTTTTAAAAGTTGTTAATCGTCCTACACCATATTTTATTCTCTATTTCGATTGTATGGGTAAGGGTACCATATGCAATACGTACGATTCAATATAACATGGAGAAACACAAAAAAGTTTGAAGGGTACGTAGGACAGCTCCTTCTTATTGGCATGCATCCAATTATACTCAATACACATCCATCATGATTCATGCAGCATGGATAAATATATAAATACACGACCCATATTAATTACTACTACATGTCACAACAGCTAGCTGTGACAATGACAACGATAACACGTTTATTTTCCTTCATGGCTTAATTAGCTTATTAGATGATCTTGATGGAGTCGATGACCCTGGTCCCACGAGCGAAATGTTCATAGAATCCAGCCATGTAATCCTTGGTCTTCAGTTTCTTGTACTGTGCCGGCTGGTTCAACTGATCTGATGCTGGCTCGATGACTTTCTCAGCATCCAGGCCGTAGAACATGGCTAAGGACGTCCTCTCCTTCTCAACGTTTGCCACAACCCTGTGCACTGGGCTCTTGAACATCCCATTGCTCATAATCTGAATCCACAAAATAAAAAAAGCACAAACATTGTTTGTGGTTCATAAAGAAACGGGACATGCTTGATTCATCTATAGCAAGAAGATCATTTTTACGGTACATTCTATTAGCAGCAGTAGAATGCATCGTAACCATTGATTTATAATTTGTGAACAGTTCAGATTAATTTCTACTGCTAACCTAATAATGAGGGGTAGTAGAATGTTCAGAGAGCAAAATCGTCCGAAATTTTTTATGTGAGGGTTAAAGTGGTAATTTTCTACGTGTGAAACCCTAGCAATGCAATCTTCCTGGCACGCTGCCTCTAGCAAAATTCTAAGGGTGAAGATATGTTAGTATTATATAAAAAATCGCTAATAACGGTTATACCTAGATTATAATTAATTAAAAGTACTAAAATCGACAGTTAAAATTGATCTACTAGATGTATAATACTACTAGTAGAATTTATCGTACCGGTGCTCAAGCAAGAAACATGGATCGTATCTGGCTAGTTCATTTGAAAAAGATGTTGATAATATAGATTTTAGACCGTACCTCCATGAAATCTCCTATGTTGATGAGAATTGTGTTGGGGGTGGTTGGAACATTGTACCATATGCCGTCCCTGAGAACTTGCAGCGCGACGAGATCGTTGTCGACGAGAAGAGTCGCGAGAACGCCGTCGTCGGAGTGAGGCTTGAATCCAAGGACAACGTCTGGCCTTGCGCATGGGACGTAGTGGTTGATTCTAACTGTTACAGGAGCCTTCTCGCCGAACTGGCTGAGGAAGTGGTCTTCGTCAAGCTCCAGAATCCTCGCCATTGCCGCGAGAATGGCATGCTTTATCACCTTGCTTCTCGAAGCGTACTCGAGCAAAACATCTCTGCAGAAAGATCCATATATTCGATTTAATCGTTCAGTTCCATGAACTTTTAATTATCTGGGAAGCTCAGAAAGATAATTAACCTGAAAGATTCGGGTTTGGTAGGCCAATTGGCAAAGTTTCTCTCGCTCTCCGGCTCCACTTTGAGATGCAGCCGATCGGACCAGTCCATTTTTTGATCTTGGAATTTAACCTGGTCACTGCCATACCCTTCCACCTGGAAATGCTTGCCGTCTTTCAGGTTGCTGCATTTTTGCTTCTCTTCCAGTGGTTGATGGAAAAATCCTCTTGACGCTTTCATCACATTCTCCATCAGAGAGTCCTCTATTCCATGTCCAGTAACCTAGATACATATATGCATGCATGCACATAGGGTCACACAAGAGTATATATCACATCCTCCAGTTTTTTGTCGAGTTATTAAGAGCTCATTTGGCATGGAGTATTTTAAATAAATTTTAAAATATTTATTAGTTTAATTCCTATAAAATTCTTGTGTTCCAAAGAACCATAAACTTTAGTATAAAATATTAGACAAATTATAGCAGCCCCAAACACACACATTTTGCATAAAACATTATAAGAAAAGGCAGAGAACAAAACTAAATAGTTTGCTAACCTTTTGAACCTAACCAAACAAAAATACAAAATATTGGTAATAGACTGAAAAAAAATCGACTATAATCTAGCTAGCTTGTTAGCAACATTTTTGTGACACACGGTAAGTTGAATACTTGTGATAGATCCATGCATGGATTTCTAATTGTTGGGTCAAAATATATACTCCCTCCAGTAAAAAGTACATGGCATTTAAATTATTTTTTCATGGCTTTTGTGCCATTTTGATCATGATTTTATATTAAAAAAATTATAATTTTTAAAACATGGTATTATGAAAGTATTTTTCAAGACAAATCAATTAATACTAGTTTTATGCTTTCAAATTATGTTTAAACGTGTTTTATGGTCGAAGTTTTGAAAGTTTAACCAGATTTTGAACAAATCGTTAGGTATTTTAAGTTTTTAACCGAAAAGAGTAATATATCTAATTGTGAACATTGTCAAATAATGCTTGCGAAATATATATAGTCCACTCTACCGGTGCAACAAATGTTTGGATGCGTTTATTGCGTTAAGCTAAACAATCTAAGAAAAAGAATCTAATTAACCGTGAAAAGCCCCCAGGTCTGCAGAGCCGTCCGAAGCTTGGCAGCCTCGTCGGCGTCGGTGGACAGCCGGGTGAGATCAACGTCGGGGATGGGCTCCGGCATATCGACGGCGGCGTCCAGCCGGACGCAGGCCGGCCGTCGCACGTACTGCCTCGGCGGCTCCTGCACGCCGGAGGCCGCCAGTTCTTGCACTATCGTCGGCAACGACAGCACGCACGCCTGAGCAGCCATTATTGCTATATAGCTTAGTTACTAGCTAGCTAGTGTACGTGTTGCTGTTGCTTACTCGAGTGTGCAAACCAGGGAGCTCGTCAGCCGTATTTATAGGCTTCAGAGCCCCGATTTCTACGTCGCTCTGGGAAATCTCGTTTATGCCCTCGAGTTTCGACCAGCTTAATTTTGCTTCATTTTGTACATGTGGCACTGAGTTTCTTTTATTAGAGAGAGGAGTTCATTTTCTAATTTTGATCCGTTATACTCTCTAGAATTTCTTATATAAGTTATTTTAGATTTTTTACAAGAGAAATAAGAAATCAATTCAAGCGACTTTGTTGCCTCTTATCTATTCTGTTTTAGAAAATATGAGTTGTTTATTGGTGGGAGAGGTACCGTTTATTTGATAAGGATAAACATTGAAAGGAGATGAAAAATGCTTACAAGTTCTAAAATGATTTATATTTCAAAAAAAGATAAGAGGGTTAGAACAACTTATATAAGGAACCTGAGAAAATATATTTGTTACATTAGTTAACTGCAGTGACGAAGCTAAAGCAAAATATATGGATGCAAAATTAGACTGATATCAGGGCCGGCTCGGGGGGGGGGGGGGGGCAGCTGTGCCACCGCCCCGAGCCCCCACGTTCCTGTGGGCCCCCTATAGTATGTAGGATCCGGTTACTCCGGTATACTTATAGAATTTGGACTCCAATAATTCTGCAAACGACCTTGCCGAACCACGCGCCAATCAGCCAATTATGTGAGCGCACGCCGCACGTGGAGGAAAAGTCAAAAAGGTAAGTTGGAATTTCTTGTGTCTGCCAATCTGCCGTTGCCGTCTGCGTCGATCGATCAATTATGAGGCCTGAGCCGAGCACTGCGCCTGGTGATTTGAGCGACGGAGCAATCGCCGTAGTGCCACGCCGCCTGTGCACACGTAGTGCCGCGCCACCTGCGAGCTGTGGCCTATCGCCTGCGCACCCGTAGTGCATCGCCGCCTGCGAGCTGTGGCCAACTGCCTGCGTAGGCTGTTAAACGCAGCAGGGCCGACATGGCGTCACTGCCGCACGGGTGATCTGCTCATCTGCATCTACTGATTTGCGATCTCCAATCTGAAGATTCTGCTCTATTGTGTTCTACAAGGTGAGCACTGCTGCTGCCGGATTAAGCATTTAACTATTTAAGTATTGTCTACTGATTAGTGTCTAGTGAATAGTGATTACTGGATTAAATAAGATTTTAGATTTCAGAATAAGGTAGAGTTTCTGCGTTTAAATGTTTGAGCAGTCTGATAATTATTTTTTAATATTTTAACATAATCATGTTATCAAGAAATATGCTTCATGCAAGGAAAAAGAGAAAACGAGGAGATTAGCTGATACAATTACAAAGAGGTTAAATGGTTTAGAAACTTTATGCATTTAGAAATAATTGTTGGACGAGATTGATATTGACACCATCATCAATGACTTCACATCAAGTAATGTCAGAAGGAATTTTTGAGGTAATTTAATATGCACACGTTATTCTATATCAATACTATTTTTGGATGTATTTTAATCATATATTGGTAAGGGCCCATAAAGCTTACTTCACCCCGGGCCCCCAAAATCTCAGGACCGACCTTGACTGATATGTGCTGACTTTCTTAATTGAACTGCTGGTTGGGTTATGAGGTGTGCATTATATTAAGCTAATGATAATGCAAACATAATCAAAATATGATAGTACTATCTAATTTTTCTAAGTAGGTGCATTTGCATCTATAGTTGTTAACTGGGCTTCGCCACTTTTGATTGGGATCAAGGTTGAAACACTACCACAAAAACAGTTTTTAGTGACGGAGCTTTACTGACGGATAATTGATAGGCGTCACTAATACACTTTTAGTGACGGGCCTTTTTGGACGCGTCAGTGATATTGCTTTATTAGTGACGGGTCGTAGTTAGGCCTGTCACTAAAGAGGGGGCACACCCATTAGTGACGGGTTAAATTACAATCCGTCACTAATGGGCGTGACGGGCGGTAACTATCGTCCGTCACTAATGATTCAGTGACGGACGGTAATTTCTGCCTGTCACTAATGGCTAGATCATTAGTAACGGGCAGAAACTACCGTCCGTCACTGATGATGTTTATAAATAGACGGGTCTCAAAATGAATCGGCACGCTTTCATTTTGCACAACCCTAACCCTAGCCTCTCACCGCAGCCGTCGCCTTCACCGTGCTCCTCACCGGCCCCACCATCCGTTCCGTCCCGGCCGTCCGTCGTACGTGGCCGACCTTCCGTCGCGCGTGACCGACCCTACTCACCGCCACCTCGGTTGCATCCTCCTCCTCCTCGTAAGGTCCTCCTCCTTCGACATGGCTATGGATAATTTGTGGAAATATTGCTTTGTAGATAATTTGTGAAATATTTGCTCAATGAAGATGATGCTATTAGTATGAGGATGTGTGTGACAATTTAGGTTCAATGAAGATGATGCTATTAGTATAAGATGTGTGTAATAATTTAGGTTCGTTTTTTTGTTTTTACAAGTTTGTTCATGCATAGATCTCTCATTATGTGCTAATATTATCATTCCTATATTTTATTCGTGCAATGTTCTTTCATTATGTGTCTTTCATAGTTTCATTACGTGCTTACTATTATTATTACTTAGTACTATTGCTTAATGAATTAGTTGTCACACATACTTGTGAATTAAATTATAGCCTAGTGGCGAGGAGGTCATTAAGTTGGTATCCCGACATCTGAGAGCAGTCATGTTCAACGTACATTAGGTTACATTCATGCAAGTTTGTTCATGCAAGTTTGTTGCTTAGTGAATTTATGAATATTTTGCAAGTATTATTGTACTTTTTTATCGTTGTGAAATATAACATGAATTAGGGACACGGTAAGCCTCCCAAATTATGTTCCTATGGTACAAACTTATGTTCCTAACAGTTGCCTCATAAAGATCAATCATCTAGTTAACGGGAGGCGTCACCAGGTTTATACATTGTACATTGCATATATTATTTATGTGCTAATAAAACTAACAAACTGATGCGACATTATCTTACTATTGTAGTTTTTATCAAAAAGATTTGGTGATATCAATAACATTCGTGCTGGTGACACCCTTAAGATATTGATAAGAGATGGGTGCACCGGTGAGATTGAGGTTGCAAGCTGTGGAGGCAGGATATGCCTCCACAAAGGGTAGCTAGAATTTAGTCAAAGAGACGGCCTAACACAAGGGGACTATGTGGTAATAACAATGGGACATGCCCCATTGACAATTATGGCCAAATTTTATACTAACTTTAGTGATGATAAGACCCTAACAGTCATAAAAGTGGAGGACAACGATAGTGGTATATATAGAGAACTGACATTACTTACTAGACATGCATGTTTTTTTATGTGCTTAACATGGTTTCATTATAATGTTAGGAGAGGGTCCTAGCAATGTTGCGGAGAGAAAGGGGAAGCGGATAGCCAGGGAGGTCGACACTGACCAAATGGACCAATTGAAGCACATCTGTTATTTTGGCAATCTAACAGATGTAACTCCAGCAAGGAAGGCTCTCCTGCAAGATATCTCGGCAGGTTTATCCTCTGAGACTCGGTTATATGTCTGCACAATAAATAACACGATCATCAACAAGCAGTCGGTGGTAAGTTATTTGCACATGTCAATGGTTAACTAGATCATCTATGCAGGATAGCCTTGTCTAACTAGTTTTGTTTAAATTTTATTGTTATAGTACTTTTCAAGATAGTACTATGAGAAGTACATCACACCTCACCTACACCAGCAGACTACCACCGAGATTTAAGTGGCAGCAGTAGGGTCTGAGGCAGTCCTAATTGTGATGCATAAATCCACATATGGACGGTGCTACCTAACTATTGGTTTTAGCTAATTTTTTTGAAATAACGTGTTATAAGTTGGCATAGTATGCGTCTTTCATTTCAGCATCAACAATGGTGCAATTGAGGCTATCATGTATGTGGTGTAAACCTAGAGTACGATGTCTTCCTATCCATATTTTTTTTTGCATTGATAACCATTGTCATATTGTATTGATTTTTTTTCTTCAGGGAGAAGGAGTACAGGGTGACCATAAAAGAGGCTACAAAACTAGACATGTACAATCTTCAGCAATTCATGGTAGGTAGACAGAGAGAATTTTCGTAGGACACTATTTAAACTCTTGATATCGCTAGAAGTTAGAAGTTAGGGAATGCTCTTATGAAACTTTATTTTAGTCATGTTCTTCGAAATAACAAGTTAGAAGTTAATATATGTGATACTAATTTGGTTATGAATCTTCTGTGATGAATTGTCTGTGATGTACTTTGGATGTTGGATATGTTGGCTGCCAAATCCTGGCTTTGATTCAGGATACAGCCTAAAACTATTTTTTTTTTCAAAATGACCACAATATTAGTGACGGATGACAATAATCACCCGTTACTAAAGGGTTCTTTAGTGACGGGTTATATAATGACCCGTCACTAAAGAGCCCTAACAGGTGAGCCGATGGGCTCCCCTTTAATGACGGGTGAATACTATCGCCCGTCACTGAAGGTTGACCCTTTTGTGATGGGTGTTTACCCGTCACTAATAAAACTTATTACCCGTCACTAATAGGGTTTTCTGTAGTAGTGAAATTTTCTCTTGGCCTTATTATTATAAAACCGATTAAAAAGTTGAAAACAAATTTTGAAGAAGACGAAATTGCTCAAATTAATGCAAATTTGAATTCAACTAAACCTGGAAACATTTTTTAACAGCCCCCAAAATGCTAATTTGTGAAAATCCTTTTAATTTTCTTTAAATTGGTAAAATACACCTCGAAGTTGTTTGATTTTTTTAATGTTTTCTAAAACCTCTTCTCCTAGGACGCCCTTGCTAGGAGAAGAAAGCCAAACTGATTACCATATTAGCGACGAGCAAGATAGGATAAGTGTAAACCATGCTAAGCTAGCTGTTGTGTGGCTAAGGTTGATCAGTAGACAAAGCGTTACGTCGTGGTACGAAAGATGCGTACGTGCACCACGTGATGAAATGTATAGGAGGACAAAAACTCACCTCACACTGTTTGCAGTACGATTAGCTGGCGGAATTAATCAGGCATGAAAAACGTGAAGACTAAATTAGTCTAACGACTATAATCACTAACAATTATAATTCAGTCTTATCGTCTTAATTCAGTGAATGATTGCATGCACTCGAACTCTCGATGAATCGAGAGCGTCAAGAGATTGGCTGGATGGATAAACATGGAGTTAATGACCGGTTCTTGAACCGTAGTTTAAGGCTAAGTTTGTTTCGGCTTAGAATTATAGTAATCCAGTTTATAGAAAAAAACTAAGTTACACTAGTTTATTAGATTGTTATAATCTATACTCTAAATTATAATAAACTGATCTATTTATTTCAGCTTATAAAAATAAGCTGGATCACTATAATTCTAAACCGAAATAATCAGGCTCTAAAACTCTCGCTCGTCAACAACAGAGTCACCAAAAAGAAATATTTACATATATTGGTACGGAGGATGGGGCTGCCTTACCTCTAGTAAAACATAATCTAGCTATTTAATGTTTTACATGAATCTACAAAGGAGTAATATAAGCATAATATTATAAAATGTTTTTTTTGGACAAACTCCTTATAACTTCCATATTTTAAAAACATATATTTCGATCGATATTTATGGTGTACTAAACATTCATATTTTTAAAACATATACTTCAAACAATATTTATCGGTGTGCTAAATATGAGACACCTCTAAAATATAGAAATATATCTAAATACAAAAGTCCTATATATATCATATCTGGTGAGGTGGGACATATATGGAGTGAAAGTTGCCTGAATAGGCAAATATGCATAAATTGCCTTAAAAACAAAATATTATTTTTAAACTGGCACCAATATTATTTGACTTTCAGTACCGCTTTTGGAATGCCGGTTACAAAACCAGCACTTATGTGAGGTTTTGAACCGGCATTGATTTAGGGTTATGTACTAGTGATAGAAATACTTTAGCTGTTTTTAGGGTCTAGTTGTCATGGCTTTAGATTCTAATTCTACGGATTCTAATTTTTAATTCTTCTTAGAAGTAATTCTATGGTAAATCAGATTTAGCTATAAAATCATTTGGCTAAGTGACTAGACTCTAATTTTTGTAAGAAAGAATAGTGATCTAAAATGACTATTATACCCTAATCTTTGGGTTATATTATATATATGATCTAAAATTATATGAATATAAATAAATAAATAATTTGAACTATAAATCATATTACATATATTATGTGGTGCATAATATACTTCAATTATATATAAATATTGCCTTGAACTTCTATGAGTTTTTTAATTTTTGTTAGAATGATTCTCGTGTGAAGTAAAGTTTCACATGATTCTCTCTAGCAATACGAAAAGGAGAATCAAATTTTCTAAATTCTAAAATGAATCACTTTTAATTTTATCTGTTTGCCTCAAGAATCCATACCAAATGGAAACTTAAGATCCATTAAATTATAACTATAGAAAATGTGATTGAAATTGATAGGAGCTTCCCCAATAATTATCCCATGTTTTGTGCCATAAGAGGGAGATAATTTGGCTTGCACTACTCAAGATCGATAGGCGGCTTAGTTTTGAAGTATATACATTACATGGATGTGTTTGCCTTCAACATCATCATTAACGATTGGACCCGGTGCCAACCACTGTCACCAACAAAATTAAGCATTCAAAGACAAATGCACCACCATAGCTCGCTCTGTTAGAAACAAATTGCCAGCAGAATTTATATTTTTTTCCGTTTTTCACGTGTAGCGATGAACAACAACATACTTGTATACCACTAAAGTCTTGTGTTTGATGAGCTGAATATTCTCGCAATTTCTTGATGAGAATCTAACCATTGATGGTAAAAAGCCAGGTTCCCTTACCACCGTAATTGGTGGCTATTAATTTAACATTGGATTCTGGATTTTCTTCAAGCAGCTTCAGCTAGTAGATAACTAGACTATCACTATGTGAGTAATAATTTTACGGAGGTTAAGGGGAGAGATGAAATTAAATGAGTAATAATTGTGATTGGTTGAGTTAAGAAAGTAGGTAAAAAAATTGAATGAGATAATAGTTATAATTGACTGGAGATCGAAGAGTTCTACACAATGTCGCCGAGGTACGTATACCCAAAGTACGCATCCCCTCGCGGCTGTTCTTTTGTGGCCGTCCTGATCAGATCGATCGATACGGAAGATAGCAAATTAATGCGCAAACAGATTGTGATCATCCATCACGAAGTCGCAGCAGCTAGCTCACCGATGAACGTCTCCATCTCCTCCACACGTGGCTCGCCGGCGTACGTTACGCCGCCGTCGTGAACGACGGCGAGTCGGCGACGCGTCAGTATTGCAGCTAGCTAGCCCGGCCGCCGGTTCATCTTGCAAGCTAGCTCAGCTCGCAGCTATTCTCTTCTAACGATTAATCCGGTGGATATCTCGTCGCGTGGATAGATATCCTCGCGCATTTCTTTTTTAAATACGGTTTAAATGGTTATGAAAAAATCTTAAAAAAAATTGAAGTATGGTGATGCATGCATATCACATCATAAAATTTTAAATTTAAGTAAATATGAATATTCGGTCGTGAATAATGCACGTGCTATTCATAATTTGGATTTTTTTTCTCTTGTTTTTATCGATGGATGAGTCGAGTTTATGACTAAAACTAGGTGGAGTATTAATTGGATTTGTCCTTTCTTTTTATCTATGTATTAGTCGAGTTTAGAGCTAACATTACGTGAAGTATATGTGTATATACTACATATTTTAAGCTTTTAAGAATTTTTTACAAGTATTTTTATGGTATATAGATAATTTTAATTTCTAACAATTTTTATGGTGTATAGATCGAGATACGTGGAGATGTTTCCTACAGAAAAAAGTTCCAAAAAAATTCTCGTTACTGTTCACATCTCTGTCAACTTTAGCTCGGCACGATTCTCTTATCAGTAGGAGAAAATATCTCGTTTTTCACAGCGATGTGAACTTTATTTCATCGGTTCAAAGCACTGGCTACAATAAAATATAATAATTTTGCTCTTCTAGTTTATATTTAAATGATATTTGTTTTTTTATTACACTTCCAAGGCTATCGGATCCCTGTACATATGATAATTACTTCCAAGGCTATCGGATCCCTGTACCATCATTGCTGTTAAGGATAACATTGTAGTATATCTAGCGATCTTAATTAATATCTCATTAAAATACTAAAATCATAGAAAAAACTTTTTGGTGATATTAGTGATATAAAATCCTATATATTACATTCATACATATTAAAATAATAAATCCTATCAACATATATATCACATAATAGCAAATCTATGTAAGAGACTAGTCTCGATAAACATAAACCTCAACGTCTAATTTATGAACCAGCGTCTCTAACTTCACAGTGACGACCGCCCTCTGTCATCATCGATCCGGGCCGTCTAGCATGGATTTGACGGTGCAGAACCCCCTTAACTACTACGAGATAAGTCCCATTACACGTGAAATCTCTCTTCGGCATCCATCGAATCTCGATCAAATGGTGTGAAGAGGAGGACTAAATCTCAAATCCTAATTTACATGGATATTTCAGCCTCTCTTGATTGATTTCATCCGGCGCTGGAAACGGCGGCAGTCTCCTGCCTCTCGACCTTGACCTTGAGGAAGTCGATGGTGCGCTCGCCGGCGGCGAACGCGTCCCAGAAGCCGTCGCCGAAGGTCTTGGCCTTGACCTTCTTGTACAGCGCCGGCCGCTCGTCGCCGACCAGCTCCTCCGACGGCGCCAGGTCCTTGTGCGGCTCCGGCTGGTAGAACATCACCACCGACATCCTCTCCTTGTCGGTCGTCACCACGCGGTGCACCGGCGCGTTGAACACCCCGTTGCTCATTATCTCCATCTCGTCGCCGACGACGACGAGAAGCTCGTGGTGGGTGAGCACGGGCAGATCGACCCAGCGGTGGCCGTCCTTGAGCAGCTGGAGGCCGCCGACGTGCTTGTCGAGGAGGAGGACGGTGATGACGGAGTTGTCGGTGTGGGGCTTGAGGCCGTAGACGAGCTCCGGCCGCGGGCAGGGAGGGTAGTAGGTGAACCGCGCGTACGCCGCGATCCTCTCGCCGACCTTGTTGACGAAGAACTCCTCCTTTAACCCCAGCGTCCTCGCCATGGCCGCGAGCACGCGCTTGAAGACCTGCTCACTCCGCACGGCGTACTCTTCCATCAGCCCCCGGAACGCCGGCGGGTGGTCCGGCCAGAACTGCAGCTGCCGCTCCTCCTCTGGTTGGACCTGGAGGTAGAGCCGGTCGCACCAGTCGAGGATCTGCTCGTCGGTGTCGACGCGGTCGATGCCGTAGCCCTCCGGCTGGAACTTGTCGCCGTCGACCACGTTGCTGTACTTCTCCTTCTCCTCCGGCGGCAGGTGGAAGAACTCCCTCGTCGCGTCGAGGATCTCGTCCATGAACGCCTCCGGCATGCCGTGGCCGGTCACCGTGAAGAGGCCCCACGACTGGAGCGCCGCCCAGAGCTTGGCGGCCTCCTCGACATCGCCGGGCTCGCCCAGGCGGCCCACGTCTATGGTTGGAATGGCGGCCATCTCCGGCTGCCCCCGCACGCCGCCGCCGGCGGTCGGACGGTCCTCCTCCTTCAGCACGTACCGTCTCGGCGGCGCCCCGATGTCTGCGGCGGCCAGCTCCTGCACC